>PVJA010006557.1:0-72665 GCA_004027025.1 Myocastor coypus | reverse complement strand
TGGCCATCTTCTTTCCCTCCTCCCCTTCATCTGTTAACTCCTGGGGGAGAAAGGGACGCAGAAGGATCCTGACTGTGAGGAAAGGGCTTGGCACACTTCAACTGCCCTGGGAATGCAAGAGCACTCTCCTGAGGCGAGGACAGGAGCTCTCCATTTGAGTTTGAAACGGCTGCCATGAGACTAGGGAGAGAGCTCCATGGCCTACGCACCTGCCTGGCCAGCACCAGGACCCAGGTTTGATCCCTGGTACCACATACCGTGCTGGCCACTGAAACCGGCCAGCCACGGTGGTGCATGCCGGTAATCCCACCACTAGGGAGGCTGACAGGAGGACCACTGTGAGTCTGAGCTACATGGTGAGACACTGTACCAAATAAATAAACATGAAAAAAGAATCTTTCAAATGGCTGCGCTGAGGAGAAATTGGTTTGGCCCCTCTACCTCCTTTAGTGCTTTTTACCACAAAGTCTTTTCTATGTGAGACAGAGCGACATCCTGGCAGTAGAGGGCAGCGCGCAGAGTGAGAGGCTGGTTCCCTTTGCTCCCCAGTTTCCCAAGAATCCAGGTGCTACTTGGTTCCAGGGGGGCCCTGTGTGGATGTTCCTGGTCCTCACACTGGGAGAAGAATGAGGTCAGAAAGTCCAGGTGCCCAAGGAAACCAAAGAGGAGCCACTACTGGGAGGTGCAGTGTGTCCCCCAGTCTCCCTGGGAAGCACAGGCCACGGCACCCCAGTTCCCCACAGCTAGCGTAGGTGGCAGGCATCGCTGTCTTCCTTGGCCTGGCTCCCATGGACCCCTGCTGAGTGGGGTCCTGGGCCTGGAGATGCAGTGTACTGTGAGGAAGAAGGGGCGGTGAGCAGGCAGGCCTGGCCTGGACGACGCCTATGCCTTCAACATGCACTCCCCAGAGACCACAGACACACAGGAGGAAGGCACTGCACGCGGGTGTCCCCGGAGGGGCCAGAGGCCATGAAGAGGCCCCACTGCAGTTGCAGGAGCCGGGCCCCTCTGGCTCTCAGGCCGAGGCCTTGCTTGTCTGAGGTCCCCCTAGGACTGCAGCACACTTCTCTGCGGGGCTACGGCGCTGACCTTTGCTGGCCACCACTGTCCTGCATCTGTGCTGGTGCCAGAAAGAGGAACACAGAAGCGGAGGCGACTCCAGCCCCGTCCTTGAAGCAACAGCAACCAGGACTGTGCCGCTCTCTCCTCCTCCAGAACTTCAGGGGTCGCTGTCACTCACCGTCGGGAGGAGCCACGGGCGCTGTTACTGTATGTCACCTTGCTGTCTATAAGCACACGGCCCAGAACCAACTTCACACGGGGAATGCAAAGGTCAGGACACAAGGGACACCCAAGCGAGTGATGCCAACAGCCCATGCAGGTGCAGGGCCCTCCCGTGCGGTCTCCGGGGGCAGCACAGCCTGCGTCGGCCACTGCGCCCGTCCTCTGTGTCGCTGCACATCCCAGTCCTGGGTGTTCACTGTGTGATCGCACAGTTCGGGCCTCTAAGGCAACTGTAGGGATGTGGCGAAGCCTGGAGCCAACAGATGCTCTCTCTGAGAGTTTTTATGTTTTTAGAGAATTTGTAAACTGTGAAGACAGCCTGAGATAGCAACAGGTGAGTGTCCCACACCTGCCACGGGGAGCCCTGAGGTCATGTGTGACAGAGTTTCCATTCGCTGATCCGTGGAGTGCTGTCTGCTCGGCAAGCTTCTGTTACCCTCCTTCCCACAAAACATCCGAGCACTTTCTTGTTAAATACTTAACAGCAGAGATGATTTGTAACTTGAAAGCATTTCTCAGGGTACAAGTCAAGTCCGTTAGACTTGGTTATTATGACCGCTGCTGACTTGGTTTTGATCAGCTTGAGCAGGGTTGGGGTACAGCTCTGTCCTTCCTCACACACCACGCAGAGCAGTCTATAAAACGGAGTGTCCTTCAGGTAGAGACGATCAGGTGGGCAGGGTACGGGGCAAGGCTACGCAGGAGGCACCTCTGGGGCCGGGACAGGCAGCAGTCTCCAGCGGGGCCTGAGCCTCGGGCTCCTCACTCACAGGATGGGAGCCCTGGAGCACGTGGACTCTGGCTCCGTTGCGTGCTGACCTTGGACGCCGCGACTCCAGAGTGTCCAGGTCGTGCCCGGCGCCAGCACGCTTAACACGTGCTCATTTAGAAGCTCCTCTCAAGTACAATGGTAACAGTCTGGCAGTGAGGTCGAGGGGTGGGCGTGGCTTTTTTCGGGGCATACCTGAGTGCATCTGTGTTTTTTTTGTTTGTTTGTTTGTTTTTTAATTTTTATTTTATTTTATTTTTCTTGTTTCAGAACTTTTGTTTGTTTATTTATTTTTATGGCCGGCTCAGCCTGCCCTGAGGGCAGGGCTGGCACAACATGTGGTGCTGGGGATGGAACCGCGGTCCCTGTAGCCGCCCAAGATTTCCTAAGCAGGTGCTTTAGAGCACTGAGCCATCCTGCCGGGCCCCGTGAGTATGTTTATACTTCCCAAACTGTCTAGGCTGGCAGGCATCTTCCTGTCATCCTCCCTCAGAGAAGCAAGAAGAGCGACTGGAGCTTGGTCGGAACCTCCAGGGCAGGCCTGTGTGTGTTTTGGAGATGTGCACTGAGCGCTTGTGGATCCGCGCGAATTAACAGGCGGAGGGCGCCAGTTTCCTGTGAGACTCTGTTCAGTGGTACCCTTTACTGCTTTGGGGCAGTGACACCGTTTCATCAAAACCCCTCTTGTTCTCCTCCCCAGGCAAGGGGTGGACGCAGCAGAGCTGTAGCCGACCCCTGTCCCTCTGCATGAAACGCGCGGCCATTCTGTCCATCCCTTCTCCGTGCCCAGGTCTGCGCGGTGATCGGCGTGTGACACGCGGTCAAGAGGGGCTGGAGGAGGCGGCCTCTGAGATGGGCTGCCTCGGTGACAGCGTATGGACTGGGCAACTTCCCTCGTCCCCTGGGAAGGCTGGAGAATAAACAATCCTCTGTTTCAGGGAGAACAAAAAGCGCTTTGGAGAACAGGTTGGCAGGCAGGAAGCCGCCTCCGCTCTGGAGCTGGACAGATCTGATCTGGGTCCCGGCCCCACAATCCACTACTTGTGTGACTTTTGGGCAAATCCCTGATGTTCCGTGCATCTCCTCACTAAGACACGTCCACGCGGTGCCCTGTCATGATTGAATGCCGTCATTGCTGCAGAGTGGGTCCCTTCTTGCACATAGCAATTCCTTTACCGCAATTTCCACATCGCAGCCCGAGTCACGTGAGACCGGACTTTGCCTCTTGATCTGTGGGGCGCATCTAACGCACAGGTCTCTGGCCCCCTGCGCCCTCCTCAGTCTACTCTCCTTGCCAGGCCTAGCAGTGGCTGTGGGTGCCCCGCCTGGAGAACTTCCCTCGGTACTCAGGATGGAGTTCAGCGTCCCACGCGGCCACTGGCCACCGTGCCTCCCGGTAGACGTTTCTTCCTTCGTTTTATCTCTCCCACCTGGGTCACCTTGCGGCCTGGAGATTTCAGTGTAACAACTCAACTCATCAGACCCCTCCGCCTCCGCCTCGGCCCCCGCTGTCTTCCTGCCCCCGCCCCCACCCCCGCTGGCTTCCAACCCGAGCCCCCTTGCTCCCAGCCCTTGGCACCTGGACTGCTGGCCTTGAGCACTCTGCGGTGATGCTTCTAACTATCTTGTCTCCTGTGTGTCTGTCCCACCTGCAGGATCTGAAGCTGCAGCCAGCCTGACCCAGGATATTCTGTTCCTCTGCCTATCTGGCGCTTCCAGGACATAGAGCTGCTGCGCTTTGCATCCACAGGTCCTGGGTGTTCAAATTTACTACAGTCCAAAAGTAGTTGCAGACAAACGTCACCATTGAGCACATACAGACTGCTTCCCTGTCATTTCCTAGACGATGCACAGCACCGCGGCACAGCTATTTACACAGCATTTACACTGTGTTAGGTTTACCAGCTCGTCTAAAGATGAGTTTAAATCGCAGAATACAGTGAACTCTGTGCCAAAGCCACACTGGTCAACAAGAGGCGGAGCCTCCTGGGATTCTGGAGTCCTAGGAGGTCCCAGAACCAAGCCCAGGAGTTACGTGGGCCGTGGGCCCGCACACCCCAGCTACCTCCCCTTTCCTTACTTGGAGGGCAGGGCTTGATGACACCTGCAGCCTGGGCCGCACCGCCCTTCTCATGCTGAGGCTCGAGAAGCGGGGTGCGCCCCGGGCAGTCCCTCATGGGCGCAAAGAACCTGATAAATACACCTTCCAGCCAAAGTCCTGACCCCTGAAGAAGCAGGAAACGGTGGTGGTCCTTGCAGGAGCTGGCAGCACATGGCTTTGCTGGTGTCACCTTCATGGGTGTCCAGCCCCTGGGTGGGGCTGGGCAGTGGCATTGGGACTCTGCAGAGGACAAAGCGCTCGGGTGAATTTGAGTAGGAATATCTTTACAGGAATCCTAAGACACATTTGGTGGCTTGCATATGTAAACAGATCGATTTTTTCACTGAGAAGATGATTAACTGCTTTCTCAGAGTTGGGACAGAATGCCGGGCTGGGCCTGGACTGGCTCCTAGCTGTTCCCAGTTGGTGGAAAGAGGGCGACATGGGCGAGGAAACTACAGGGGCTCTGGGCAGAGAGGGTGTGGGAGCCGTGAAGGGCAGCTTTCCCCACTGCTTCCCCTGAGATGCCACCTGTTCCTGGCCGTCACTTCCAGGCCATGGGTGCAATGTCATCCTCGCCTGTGGATGCAGTGAGGACCTCGGTCCAAGCTGCAAATTGTGTGCAGTCTCCCTGCCCTTGGGAGACAGAGGAGATCGCGGCCTCCCTCCCACCTGCTGTGGACTCTGTCTGGGAGCCTCACAGGAGTCTGGCCCCGAAACAGCGGCTCTTCTCTCTGGGGCTTTTGGGCCCCAGCTCCCCCACTGTCCCCTCCGTGTGGTGACCTCTGGTGCCACTCACCTTGGTATCTGTAGCGCTACGGGTTAAAGAGAGGCAGGCTGTGATCCAGGTGAGTGCCATGGGGCTGGACGCCTGGAGAAGCAGGAGGCACACCTGAGCAGCGCCCCAGGGCACAGGTCTGGGGGTGGGCCCAGCTCGGGACGGGAGGAGCCACAGGGAGGGTCTGAGCAGCCACCCTGGCACAGTGTATGCATCTAGGTTTCTTCTGGACTTTGTCATAAAAACAAAGAGGAGCTGGTGTTGGATTCATCATAATTTCCATTTATGCTTTCATTTCATTAAGTTTTCATTATGCCTTTGAGTTGCTGATTTTCATGCCAAATGGGCCCCTGTCTGCCAGTCTGAGACAGATCCAGTCCTTTTGCTGTCTTTTTTTTAACCTCTGGGGATGTCTCCCTATAAATCATATCTTCCTGTTAACAATTAGTGGAAAGAAATTGCCTCTGGCCTTGTTCCTACAGAGTTGCGGGTGCCCCGCTGAGGGTATGCCTGGCTGGCGGGGCTCCCTCCTGCACTGACGATGGTGGCATGGCCTGTGTGACCCTCCCTGTCCTTCTCAAGGCCCCTGCCTCTGCTCTCCCCACCGGCCGAGGCTGGGACCCAGGGTGGACCAAAGCGCAGCCAGTGGGGAGGAGGGGGCAGGGGTCTGCAGGGAGGTGCCAGGCAGGAAGTCAGACACGGACCGCACACAGCGAGAGGCCTGGAGCCCGGGGCACGATGCCTTCCTAGCTCCAGGTGCTCTCGGGTGGAGGCTGCAGAACAGCGGCACAGGCCACAGTCAAGAGGCTGCTGCAGGCAGACAGAAGTAGTGGAGACAGTCAGATCGCTCTGGGCCCTCAGCAAGACCAGAAAACTTGGCAACTGTGGGAGAGAAAGGCAACTCTGCTGTGGGCCAGACCTCAAGACAAAGCCACCCACATACCTCGCTAGGGATGGGCATCAGGACCTGATACTCTACATAGGTCTCCATCACCTGGAAAGAGCCAGAATCCCTTACCCAACGCCCTACCGGAAGAGCCCCTGATCTGTATTCACGTCCCTTGCTTTGTCACTCGCTTCCCCATTTGATCCTGATTTCATCAATTTTACCTGAGCCCTTATGCCTATGGTCTCATTGGCTGGCCATAGTTTTGTCCCAGCTCCCACCCACCTGCCCCATTTCCCTTGTTTTGCGCCTTAGAATCCACTCACCTCATGGATTTGCTCTATAAAAATCCCTAGAAAAGGCAGATTTGGGGAACACCCACTCTTATGAGTGGCATGGCTACAAAGAAAATTATAACGAATGCATGGGCAGTTACAAGTACATTGTAAATTTGGTCATCTCCTAGTAATGCTCCTGGTTGACCTAGTTCTGCTCAAATTGATAAACTTAAAGCGGTTCGGGTCCCCTTCATCCCTCTGTCTGACAGAAGCTTTCTTCCTCCCATAAATACACTCTGCTCTCAACTTCCACTGTTCCTAAAGTTAATCCTTGGGTTTTAGAGAATGCAAACTCATCCCAGGTACCTTTCAGGTAGGGAGTTCCCTTCCCCTATGTCAAGAGGATCCGCAGGAGATGGGCTCCGGCCAACACCTGGGCAGGTCAGGCACAAGGTCCGCGGGTGTCAGGGTGGAGTTCTGTGAGGACAGCTCATCCCTGCACTGTTTCTAGGGCACAGGCGTGCCACTGTCTCTGCGAAGAGAATTGTCCCATGTGAGCTTGCCTGGCCTTTAGGTGACTCTTGAGAAATGGAAATGGAGACCCTGAGTGGCAGGGAGCCCATCTCGGGCTGCAGCCACCGAGCGACTTTGAGTCCTCACTACACAGTGGTGAGCAGTGCGGCCAGGAGACGGCGTCTGCACTGAGTGGGAAGCAGCAGCATGGACTAGGCCCTCGGTCCTGAGCACAGGGAGGAGGAAGGTGCCGCCGAACTACTGTAGTTATAGCAAGCCTCAACCATCCAAGGTCTCAGAGGGCCAGGGTGGTAAGCGGGAGAGGAGCGGCCGGAGCGGGGGAGCACTCACTGTGGGTGGAAGCAGAGTGCTGTCCAGGATGGCTCGGTGGCCGCACTCAGCATCCCGCCCTCCAGCTGCTGGACACGTCAGAGGGGCTAAAGACTGAGACTCCCAGCAACTCCAAGCCCTGCACCAACCTGTCTCCGCAGCAGAGACAGAGCACCACTCTCCTCATGGCCAGGGATGAGCACCCAGCCAGCTCCACGCTTTTCCCTCCACAGAAGCCCCTCTGGCCTCTGGACCTGGATGGTACACTGCCGGAGTCCCTTCCTGGTCCTTGTCTCGGCGCAAGTCTGAACTTGTAACCCCAAAAGCATGTTAGTGGAATTCCACCAAGTTAATTCCAATCTACCACTCCTAGTGCAACCCATGGCAAAGACACTAAGATTATATATATTTAATGGGGAGCCAAGGAGCCCTAAGGCCAGCCACAAAGATGGCTTCTAAAACAAAGAGAGCAACCCAGGGTTGTGCCTGGGTTTTATTCAGCTGAGAAGGGGGAGTGGCTTCAGAAAGGGAATTGTGGGAAGAAGGTAAGCACTGTGAGCTGGGCTAGGTAGGAGGCCTGCATTCACCTCTGCCATATTCAGAGAAGATATACAAAGGAAGTAATTTGCATTATGCAGTTGAGATAGTATCTAATGTTTTGGGGGTTCTGGCGCTTCAGCACTGATTTATAATCTTTCAAGCCCTAGGAAGTCATAGCCTCTGTCTTGAGGTTGGATCCCGGCATGGAGCACTGGCTCTTCATCCTGTCTGGACCCAGCTCATTGGAGAGCAGCAGGTGTGGGTTATCACGGAAGCACACGTGCCATCTTCAAAAGTTACCACCAGCACCTCGGCTAGACCAATACACACTGCTTAAGGCCAATTGAGAGGATAATGAGAAGTCCTAGCCAGCTCTGTACATGTCAATACAAGGAAACAGGGTCAGGCTCAGCCAAAATGGAGACAGTCGCTCTTCTTTCAGGGAGAGCTGCTCAGGTGATCCTCCACAGTGCACTGCCCCAACTTCCTACAAATCGCACCCCACCCAGAGGGTGGCTGGGCCAAAGGACTTGAGGCGGGACATGTGGCCAAGCAGCCTGCTGCCAGACAGCTTCTCAGCAGGTCCCTGCTTGTGGCCATATTTAATTTTCAGCCTGTACGTTGGTCACTGAGGCTGAGTGGTACCTCGGCCACTGTCTCATCACTGGGACAAAATATCCCACAGTCATAGCTTAGAGCAGCCCAATTCTGCCTGGGCTCACATTTCAGTTCAGTCGGCCGTGTGTAAGAGGGGACATGGGTGAAAGAAGCACCAAGCAAAAGCAGAAGCCGAGGAGGCAGAGAAGCCCCTCGAGGCCCTGCATCCAGCGGCACCTCTCCTGGCCAGACCCACTGCCTAACAGCAAGTCAGCTGTAAACCTGGGGCTCCGATCGCCTCCCACGGCTCTCACTGATGATTGCCTGAGGTTTTCGGGGACATTGGATATACACCATATGGCGCCTTGAGTCCAGAACCTGGAGGAATCTGCACTGGCCTGAACCTGGTCCATCCCTGAGCAGACCAGGAAGGGCACTTGTGAGCAGGCACGCTGTCCACAGCCCACCGTCCACGGAAGAGGTGATGGAGCCCATCTTTTTGCAGCTAGAGGAGCGCTATTCCTGGACCCGTGGAGCTATAATCAAATGAGTCAACTGTGTTCCGCGTCTCTTGGGAGAACGGTTCCTGCCTGAGGCTTTGGGTCACAGATGCTGGCTGCTTTCAATGCAGACTTGCTGGGACCCCCTTGAGAGTTCTTGCTCAGTCCCTGCACTCCTGAGGCCGCTCTGCACCCCCTCCTAGTACCATCTCCCTGAAACAGAGCCCTCCGGTGACCGGCCTTCCTAAAATGCTCCCAGAAGTCCTTGTGGCTCCCAGGAAGGCCCCCAGCTGCCAGGCAGGACTCCCCACAGTGAGCTCTGGCTCATTCCCAGGCCCGTTCCCTCGGTTCACAGCACAGCGTCTTCTCTAGCTGGAAGGACAGGGCCCATGTGTGCCCACCGATACTGCCCAGGATGGCTCAGCCCACCCAACCCCTGTGTCTCACATGGACCACAGAGCCTCTCTGAGACAGGCAGGTCCCCATGGGCACCTCACTCTAAGTGAGGCCACGGCCTCTGCCCGCAAGCACATTAGTGTGCTGGATAGTTTGCTCAATGCTCTGGCCTTCCCAGACTTGGTGCTTCTACGAGGCCCTCTGAATAATGGAGGAGAAGCATGCAGGAAGAGCTATCTGCATTCACCGGGGATGGGGCTCTGTCGGTGGGGCAGGTTAGGGTCAGGGTCTCCTGAACTGCTACCTCCAGGCCTCATTCCTGACCTTGCTGGAGGCATCACAAGAACCCTGTGAGCTGCCAACCACGAGACCACAGCACTGTGACCAGGACCAGGCCAAGCCCTCATCACAAGGCACCCTCATCACACACCCACAGCCAGGGTGAGGACTGTCATCTCATAGGGTTTGTCATCCTGAGGAAGGAGATCTAACGAGGACAGTGCTTCCGATAGCAAGGTTGGATCTGCCGGTACAGACCGTGCATACTGCTGAGGCATCCAGTACAGACGCCTGTATTATGACTCTCACCTCTCCGGACCTCCCAACCTCATGCTGTGGATCCTGAATACCCCCTGGGAGACACCTGTCTCTTCCCTGGAGTCCAAATACCATCGCCTAACATCTACCAAGAACTGTCTGTCATGGGCACCAGATCTCTCAGTGACAGACACTTTTTGAACCACTGGATCTGCCCGTTAAAAGTGTTTGGCTTAGATCAACACTTCCAATAAATACCTACTCTGAATCTGGATATCTCAGCAAGAATCACTTGTTCTTAAGTCCTTGCTCCCATTAGAAGTGCCTGCCATCAGGCCAGCAAGATAGCTCAGCGGTCTAAAGCACCCGCTTAGGCAAGCTTAGGCAACTGCAGGTGGTGGTTCGATCCCCAGCACCATGTGCTGCACCAGCCCCACCCTCAGGGCAGGCTGAGCCCACCATAAAAAAAAAAGTGCCTGTCATTGCCTGTGACTCCCTCAACAAGAAACACCTATCATGCCAGGGAGATAGCTCAATAATACAGTCACCTGCTTGGCAAGTGCAAGGTCCCAAGTTTGATTACCAGTAATGGAAAGAAAGAAAGAAAGAAAGAAAGAAAGAAAGAAAGAAAGAAAGAAAGAAAGAAAGAAAGAAAGAAAGAAAGAAAGAAAAAGAGAGAGAGAGAGAAAGAAGAAAGAAAGGCCTTTGTATCCCAAGGTCCCTATTTCAGTTGGGGTCCTCCACACAGATGGAGGCCAAAAGGTCGAGAGACAAGATATTTATTAGGGAAATAGGAGAGAGAGCTGCCAAGTCCCGCACCAGGCCTTCTGCTGGCACTAGAGAACCAGGAAAGCCCACAGGAATGGCGAGGTCACCGCAAGACCATGGACTGGGATGGCACTGGGTGGGGCCTACTGCAGAGGGCCCGGGAGGGAGCAAACACCCCCTCGCCCTGCCTTTGGCGCCATCCGGGCCTCACTGGCTCAGCGGTGCTGCCCACGCTCACAGCAGGTCTCCATGAGCCAACTCACAGGCCTGTCTCCTCCAGATGCCCAAGGACCCAACCACCGTCCCCAAGTGCCAGATCCCTGGACTCCCTTTTAGCAGGAAAGCCTCTGCCCAGCGCCAGCCAAGTGCCAGGACAACGAGGATAGGCGACACTTGCCAGCTGCCTGGTCTCCCACCGCCGATCCCCAAGGGCTGCTCTTGCTGGCCACAGCTCCCCCAGAGGAACAGCTGGCACTGTGCAGGGGCCAAGCCAAACACCTGCTCCACGCTCCCGGCCAGTGGAACGCTGGGTAAAGGGCCTCCGGGGCCCCCAGAGCCTGGCAGGGCGTCAGCTCCCATTGCTCAGCCCACCCATTGCTCCCAGCCCTGTGCAGCCTCCACCCAGATGTCTGCAAGAATGGGAGGCACAGCCTGGGGCTGCGCTCTGATCCTGAGCCTGGGTGGTCAGTGCTGGGCTGGGCCGCAGCCTATGGTCAGGACACACTGCGGGAGGTGACTTGCAGAGCCTGGAGAGGAGGCAGAGGCCCGTGGCTGGTCAGGCGGCCCTCCTGAGAGGCTGGCCCACACCACTACCACCTGGAGGGCCAGACCCATCCCCGTGCATATTGGGAACAAGGCTGCCTGGTGACAGGGCAGGGAGAGGAGGGAAAATGAGTCACCCGGGCCTCTTTCCTTCCCGGTCACCTCCGTCTGCTGGTACTGAGGCACGCACAGCCTCCTGCCCTAGCGCTCTGGCTGTTCCCTCTTAAGTGAGGTCTTACGAAGCGAGACAGAGAAGAACCGCACAGTTCGCTCCTCCTTAGAGGTGAGCGAGCACCAGACCCACTGGTACTGACCAGCCAAACACAGAGAAGCCCACGTCTTTGCTCTTAAATGATACAATTGGAAAGGCCAGTGAGATAGCTCAGTAGACTAAGCACCTGCTTTGGCAAGCGCAGGGACCAGGGTTTAATCCACGATCCTGCATGCTGTGCTGGTCCCCGCCCCTGTGTGTGCTGGCCACTGAGTCCACATGTGGTGGTGCACACCTGTAATCCCAGTGCTGGGGAGGCTGAAAACAGGAGGATCACTAAAACAGTAATTATAATAATAATAATGCAATTGGAGATCAAGTTTAAAAAAAAAAAAACAAGCTCTGCTTGGCTATGGCTTCTTCCCCACTGAAGAGATTCCTGTCAGCCAGGCTGGCCACGTCCTTTGGGTGGCCCATCGGCCATGGTGGCTGCTCTGAGGTTGGTAACCTCCCACAGCACAGCTCTGAGTATGGCCCCTGCCTTCTCCCTTGCCATTTCTTACTGAAGCCACTGTCTTCCAGGTCACAAAATTAAAGAGAAGCCGCCTCATGAAGCCAAGTGCACAAGGGAAAGAAAATTTCACAGCAAAATAACGAGCTCAGAGGAGTCAGCACCTCCCTGGCTTCCCTGCCTCCCACCCCTTGGGGCCACAGGGCCCACGGAGACACAGGCGGAAGGCATTGGGCCAGCCATGGGCCCTGGATGCTGGGCAGGTGGGCAGGGCCCAGGAGGTGAGCTGCCCACTTAGGCAAAGCAGGCACCAACCACCTCTGCTCTGACCAGGCCTTTCCCTTGGAGGTGACTGGCAGCTCTCATACCAGGGCTTTCTGTGGCCACCAAGCACTCTAACGCCTTGGTAGCCGCCTTGTCTGGGTCAATGTCTTTTCCAGGCTGAGGCCAGTTGCACCGAGGAACCAAATCACAGGCAAGACAAGGAAATACTGAGGGTGGATCTTCTGTCTACTGCGTGCCAGGCATGGTGCTGTGTGGTCCTTGGAAGCCTGGACACTTAGCTCAGAGCCACCCTCAAGGGCGAGGTCACCCTGGATTGCCTGGCTGCATGGTAGGCTTCTTTGGTGTTGCGGGTAGCTCCAGATCGTCTCAGCATGGGTCCAGGTCACACAGTGCTCCGCTCTCACAGGGACATGCTGCCTCCAATTAGACCTCTGGCTTCTGGAAGGGCTGTGTCCCAGTCCTGGCATCTAGCGATAGCTCCCACGCTCATCCCCGGGGCTGCTGAGGAGGGGGCCTGTGTCCTCTAGGCAGGTGACAGGCACCAGCACAGGAGACCCCTGCTCTGACTTGGTGGTAGGAAGGTGAGGTACCCTTGAGCAGGCTGGGGCTGAGGCTGGGGAAGCGTTCGGCAGCTGCCCGCACACATCTTTGTCCATTGTGTGCAGGGGTCTGCACAGAATCCGGGGGCGTCCCGGTGGGCCCAGAAAGGGCCAGGAAAGACTTCTAAGAAGGAAAGGAGATAGATGCAGGGCGTTTCTGGCCTGCTGGGGAGACAGCTGCCTCTGATTAGAAGACAATGAGTGGAGACATTTGGAGAAGTGCTTGGTGGTGTCTGAGGACAATTCCTCTTTGATGACCACACACGAGCCAACTGCCTGCCCTCTCCAAAGGCGCCTTGTTGCCTGACTCAGGAAACATGGAGGCCAGTGTGCACTGGCCCAGTCTGGAGTTAGGGCTGAGGCCTCCTGAGGGTCTAGACCCTCCTATGGCCAGGACATTGGCACCAGGGGACAAGGGCCCTCTGAGGCCAGGAGGACAATAGGGACTAGTGGGCCATTGTTCCTGAGACTAGATTGTCCCAGGGAACATGCAGCCACCAAGGCTCCTCCCCAGGTTCCACAGGCAAGCCCATGATCGGGGGGCCTCAGCACTTGGGCCACCACACCACGGCTGGGAAGCCGCTGGCGGAAGACGCATCTGCAGCCCTGGCCACAGCCACCAGGGGGTGTGTCCCAGAATGGCCGCAGTGCTGCATGGTGGACAGGGGTGCAGTGCCAGTTGTGCGAAGAGGCGTGGTCGTCACATAGTTGGGATGGTCATTGCAGGGGGTGTGGAGGGAGCAGCAGGGCCCTGCTGACCAGGGCCCTGAGCCACAGCCTCTGACCCCTATCAAGCTCCACAGTTGCAGAGTCACTGACTGCTCTAGGGGCATAAAGCCGGAGGAAACCAGAGTGCTCGCAGCATTCCCTGCTGGGAGACCTCAAGGGCAAGGTGGGCCCAGCTCTGTGGCCTCTGTCCCAGCCCCAGTGCCCATCAGGGCCCTGCCCCAGGCTGCGGCCACCCGGTATAGCCCAATGGAAGCTCCATGGTGGGGCAGAGTCCTGTCTCTGAGCTAGTGTTTGGCAGCAGCAGGCAGTAGCCCCTCTTCTGGCCTGGCAGCCGCTCAACCCAGACCCCATCTTGATCCTAAGAATATGGGTACCTGCCGCTGTGAGGCCAGGAAGGAGAGACGAGGGGTCCTGCACTATGAGAGGCTTTTCCCTGAAGCACGGCCCTGCACGTACACCTGAGTGCTGTGTGGGGCCGTGCAGAGCCGGAGCTGCGATTGAAGAGTCTTCCCAAGAGCAGAGCGGCCATCTGCAGGCACTGGGTACCTGCCCTCTCCAGACCTACTCCAGTCCACGCCAGCGTGAGTTTAAGCTAAAGGACAAAGCTACCGCTGTGCGGACAGCCAGTTCTGGATCCTGCTCAGTCAGGAACGTGGGTTCCTCAGGGGGCCTCGAGGGTGTGAAGCACCGCAGAAGAGTCCCTGACCAGAAAGCACCGCCCAGCTGGAGACCAAGGCCTGGGAGTAGCTGGAGAGCGCATGCTCCTCCTGAGAGGCGGCTGCAGGTAGAGGAGGGGCAGCTGCAGGTAAGTGGGCTGGGTACCGGGGCGCGGGGCTGGGTACAGGTAGAAGAGAACAGCTCCAGGCACAGGGGGGCAACTCCTGGCAGAGGGCTTGGCTTTTGGGAGGGGCAGCTGGCTGCAGGTAGGCGAAGAGTCAGAGCCTCCCTGTTCTTAGGGGAGATATGTATATATAGCTAAAGACACTCAGAGACCTCGATGCCCTTCCACCTCCTCCTGCCTCAGAGGTAGAATACAGGTCTGGTCCAGAGGAAAGGCTGGCACAGTCTAGGCACCCAGATACTTGGGCAGCACTCTGGAAGGCTGAGGCGGAAGAGCAGCAAGCTCGGTCCAGCCTGGGCAACGGAGTGGCTTAGCGAGGCCCTGTGCCAAGGAGATAAAAAGGACTGTGTGAAGCCGGGCGTGGTGGCTCACACCTGTAATCCCAGCACTCGGGAGGCTGAGGCAGGAGGATCGGTGCGAGTTCGAGACCAGCCTGGGCTACAAAAGTGAGCTCAGGACCAGCCTCAACTGCATAGCGAGACCCTGTCTCAAAAAAAGACAAAAAAAATAAAAATAAAAATAAAAATAAAAAGGGCTGTGTGAGGCTTGGCGCAACCCTCAGTGAACACACAAAAAAAAAAAACAGACAAGAAAAGAAATTGAACGGGGAACCGCACAGCAGCCCTGAGTGTCTTTAGCTTTTACCTGAGGGAAATCTGATCCAGAGCAGAGCTCAAGGAGGCTCTGAGTACCATCTTCTCTGGAGCCCTGAGGGCCTGTGCCCGATGCCCATCTGGCTCAGGGAAGCTCCGAGCAGGTGCCCCTTGCTGGGTCCGTGTGGCCATCGGCTGGTGGGCTGTCCCTTACAACAGAGTGAGGCTGGTCGCAGAGGGCTGGTGGCAACACAGTGAAAACAGGGACAGAAAACACAGGCTCAGTTGCAGAAACTGAGTGGCTCGGTGTGACTAGTGACCTGTGTGTGCCTGGACGGCCATGGCCCTTGTCTTCTCACAGGCTAAGGGGCTCCAGAGCCCTTCCGGTGGGGGTCCTGAGGGGGATGTGCTTGAAGACCCTGGGCTGGTTATGCCGCCATCTGCTGGCTGTGCCCCAGCGTCCCCTCCAGTGTGAGTTCCTGCACAGTGCCCCAGGTTGGGCAGCTCTCCCGGCATGCCCAGCGGCCCCTGGGAAACGCGCCCGGTCAGCGGAGGGCTCTTCCGCACAGTCCAGGCAGAAATCATGAATCAGCGACAGGCAGCGACAGACCGCTCTGCCCCGGGGCCCTAACCCTTGCTGCCACGGCGCCGGGCCCTGGTGCTTCCTGCAGACTCTGGTTAGTGCTGGGCGCTGCCAGCAACTCTGCCACTTGCTGCTCTGCTCTTTGCCCCTGGGGCTTGTAGGGTGCTGGGCTCTGTGGCGCTTTAGGCTGACAGCTCCGACTGCTCGTGATGCTTTCTTTTTAAAGCAATCACTGTCTACACTGCTCAGAACAAAATCCCTAGATTTACAGTAACTTTCAAGCCTGAAGTACCCAAGAAAGCAGATTTACGAGTCTGCTGGAGTCCTTTGATGGGGCCTGTGTGGCAGCGGCATGGATGCACAGAAGATGAGCCCTCCCAGCCCAACGGGGAAGTGCGTGGGCGTGCCTATAGCAGCGGCGGGCCTGTGATTGGTCCAAGTTAAACTCCGCGGCTTAGTTTAACTTCAAGCTGCCTGTGGCCTCACACGCTCTCGGGGAGGTATCTGCAATGACCGCAGTGGCAGGTCTCAGGAGACTCCAGCTTCCGTGGACGGATATCACAGCTCTCTGAGAAACGACAGGGCGGACACCAGGAATTCGTTAGAGGGGCCGGCTGTGTGCATCAAAGCTTCCTGGAGAAAGGGAAGTTGGAAATCTTCCTCACGGCCCGATCCCTCCCTGGTCCCCTGGGAACAGCAGGAGTGCCAAATGGGGTATCCTGGCTGGCTGCCAAGCCATGGCTCCTGTCACTTGGGAAGTAACCTTAGGGGTGGCAGGAGGACACTGAAGAAGGCTGTCCTTGTCCCTCCCCAGGGAACAGAGGGGAAAGGAAAGGAAGCAAGAGAGAGACTGCGACATCTGCCACGGCACGCCCCCCGGGCGGCACCGGAGCCGGGAGGGCTCCTCTGTGTGTGTGGGACCCTGCGCATGGACCCGCACCGTCCAGGCTGTGCCACGTGAGGAGGCCCAAGCCTGCCACCGAAGTGGGGTGTGGGCTGCCAGCCACACCTCCCCAGCCACAGCCCCCCCAGGCTTCCTGCATGCCTTTTCCCTTCCACTATCCTGATTGGGAACATTTCCTTCAGAAGAGGAAAGCACAGCTGTGCCCTTTGGGGTGTGGAGATGTCTGGAAACTCCGCCTCGGGGTCCACTGATGACGCCACAGGGGCTCATCGGTGAGATGGGCTCAGGACGCTCCGCGGTGACAAACGGCTAGGGGGTCAGCGGCCGCTGGCGCTGTTGCCAAGTCCCCTGGCACTGTTCCAGACCCAGCGGGTTAACTTGAGTCCAGTTCTGCCCTTCCTTCCTTCCTTCCTCTGATGTGGCAGGCAGGGCGCCAGGTCGCAGGGGAAAGCAATCAGCCGGCTCAGCAAGCATGGAACAGGCAGGCCCAGCCCGTGCAGCAGGCTCGGGCGTCCTGCCCTGGGACTCCGGTGCGCACAGAGGGCTCTGGGGCTGGGCAGAGGAAGAGCCGGAAGGTTCCAGCTGGAGCTGAGCCCGAGGGGCCCGCGTGGAGGGAATGCAGGGGTAAGGCCCGGGCCCCACAATAACCCCACCACGCAGCGCACCTGTAAAGGGGGCAGCGGAAATCCTCGGCTCTCACTCATCCTAGGGACACCTTGGGACCAACAGAAGAGGAAGACAATGGGACTGTGCTCTTCAGTGTGGTCACAGGAAGACCAGGGCGCAAAGGTACGAGGACGCCACACTGCAACTCAGCCTTCCTGCTGCAGACCCTGCTGCTTTGTGGGCAGAGTCCACCCTGGGTCTCAGTGCCCAGGCACCAGCTGAGGAGCCTGGGCCCTGCTGTGGGGATCAGTTCCCCTGTAGGGGGCCATGAGCATTCCGGACAGCCTGGGCCCCACAGAAATGCCCCAGCACCTTGAGGCTGAGCAAAGCAACTTACAACCAGATGGGTTAGAGCTGGTGGTGCTACAGGGAAGACGCACCAGGAAGCAGCCCCAGGGGCACCTTCCAGGACGACCCTTTGCTTGCCCTCCTGCAGTACAGGACCAACTGATTCCTATTTGCTCAGATTATTCGCACGGGCATTTCCTCTGCTCTCCGGGAACACCAGCGCCGCGGCCAGGTGGGGCTTTTCTCATGTGATCCACAAAACAGAATTCCAATTTCTTAATTTCTGATGCTCTGACTGCTAAGCTAGTGAGCTAGGAGAAAAGGTCCCTGCGAACTGGCAGTGCCTTGATCTGAGGCTAGGAGCCTGCATATTATGTCCCACAGGAAGGCGTGGAAGCCAATGAGCTTCTCAGGAGGAGTGCTGCTTCTGGGACCACCTAAACCCCAAGGGTGAAAGCATGTCAGGACTGGGCAAATCTACAAGTTCACAGATTTCAAAAAACCATTACACATTTGCAAAGCACCATTAAAATACAATCATCAAAAATAAATGATTCTAAATGAGTGATTACCTTCCTTTGCAAGTGATTTCTGCCATATAAGAATGCTTTCAAACATTTATGTGTTATTCAGAGATATTGATGATTCTTGGAGAATGCCCACTAACCAAATTTCTAAGAGCAGGCAAATAAAGAAAATGGCTCTAGCATTACTCTTGGCTCTCCCGGATAAACTGAATTGAGAACTCTGAGGGCGGGTGCATGCAGCAGGCTTCCTGCTAGCTAGGGAGGTGCTGTCAGAGTTGGGCCATGGCTGCTCCACTGTCCCTCGCCAATGAGTCAGCATGCTCTGCCCGGAGTGGGGACGCTGCAACGGAGGCTGACCAAGAGGCTCTGTGCACTAGGGGAAGTCTTACCCAACTCCTTGGACATAAATGTGGCCCCAATGCCAATACTCAGAGCATGAAGTATGGTCAGCTCAGCCCAAAACACAGAAAACCTCAGGACAAACCCCTTTCATCAGCAAATGACATCACGGGGGCAGGGAGGAAATGTGGGTCCTCCTGAGAGACGCGCCAGCCCATCCCCCTGCACAGAGCTTGTGTGGACCAGGACCCAAACCTGTGCAGAGGTAAGCACTTGGAAACGCAGGCTCCAAAGCCCTGGCAGGAGTGCTGGCATTAAGGATTCACCAGCAATAGCTATTCGGGCTTGATAAAGGTATCAGAATCCTGGCTTTGCTGGAGTCCTTATTGCTTGAGATGTGTGTGCCATTATGGATGGAAGAAACTATGTATTGCCAGCTTTGCTCCATGGAAGGGACCACGAGCGTCCTCTGCATGATACCCTCCCTCCCAGAGCAGGGTCTCCTCACACCCTGATGCCCCCCATGTTTGTTCCAAGACCTTCCTGAGTCAACACTGACACTCGATTGTGTAACTAACCCCCTTCCATTGGAAAACTACGAACTGTGGTAGAAGAAATTAGGGCAACAGTTTTAGATGCGAGGTGGAGCTTCCAAGTGCTGTGTGGAAACTAAAGCCCCAGTGAAACCTGCTGTCAAAACAATGAGCAAGAACACAGTGTCCTGCTGAGGAGTCCTGCTGCGGAGATAGGGACAGGAGCCTGGAGAATCAGCCCGGGTGGAGAGGACCAAGACGGCAGCCTTCACCCGCAAAGCATCCCCAAGATTGAAAAGAAAAATAAGAGCCTTAGGAGGTGGGGGTCCTGAAGGGAGTGTGGCCATTGGAATGAAGCTGGTGTCCTTGCTTCAGGAAAGGCTGAGGCAGGAAAGTGGAGACAGCACCCAAGCGGCGGGCCACAGAGCGGAGGTGGAGGGGTGCCTTGGGTTGGCCGAGGATCCTGGGGACGGGTGCTCCTAAGCTGCTGAAGGGACCAGGGACAGACCATGAGCTCTAAGGTTAGGACCCACTCCACAGCTCACTTGGCCCCCAGAACACGGGTTTGTGTCCCATGTGACGAGTCCCTGTGGGTCCCACTGCTGAGTTTGGACAGCTCCAAGGTGCCCACCACCCCAACATGTTCCCAGCCTCTCCTCAATATGGCCCACAGCCCACTGTCCTGCAGCAGCCCATGGAGCTGGGGCTCCACCCATCAGGGTGTTCTCGCCCAGTGGGGTCTGCTGGGAGCAGCCCTCAGGGGCAGCCCAGAGCACAAAGACTGGGCTACACTGGGGAGGAGCTACAAAGAGAAACCCTCAAATAGCCCAGCCCCTGGCCCTCAGCTCCCGGGTTCAGATCCTACAGATGCCTGCTCCAGTCCTCTGCTGTGCTGAGAGGAGGGCCTGTGACTACAAGAGCCCGTAGACCAGCCCTTGGCCTACCCTACACCCTCTGTATCTCTCCACGGTCCAGGGGCCAATTTTACTTATTTTATTTGCAGAGTTGTTTGCAATGCAAAAGTCCCTGAGCAGGGAAATAGTTAAATTGCAGTGCAAGCTACGACCCATCCCGTAGCCAGAGTTAGGCGGAGCAGCTTTGTGGTGGAGCCGTCCCTCGGAGGCAGGAACCTGCGCTAGCCTTGACTTTCGTGCCCAGCACTGAAGAGAATTTCCAGAGTGCGAATCGTCTGGGACGAGCCGAAGCCTGTTACCTCGTGCTCCGGCCACCATCGATGGACCCCTACGTGAACGTGGACGTGCTACAGTGTGATCTGCGGCTTTGCTCGGAGCCGAGGCACTCCCAGAGGCTCCGTGTGCTCAGGAGCTCACTGCCAGTCAGGGTCTACCACAGCACAGCTTAGCGACAGCCAGTGCTTCCTCGTCAGAGGACCTGGCCAGCATTGCAGTGCAGTCACCTCAGACCAAGTCGAGATTTCTCCCTGCTCTTCAGCTTTGGTAGCCCTGGGTTTACACCCCCGCC
Source organism: Myocastor coypus (assembly GCA_004027025.1). Classification (NCBI taxonomy): domain Eukaryota; kingdom Metazoa; phylum Chordata; class Mammalia; order Rodentia; family Myocastoridae; genus Myocastor; species Myocastor coypus. Next base: position 52,535 of record PVJA010006557.1, on the reverse strand, counting down.
TAAGGACTTGGCCCCCTGGGCATCCACAAGTAATGGTCTCACTTTCGTGGTGGTCAGCACATGAGGGCAAGGCCGTGTTCCCCTCACCAGTAAGGATAGGGCCATCTGAGGGGTCTGACGGGATGTGCTGTGAGCCACGGGATGGGATGGAGAAGGATGAAGGGAGCCAGAGAGGTCAGCACAATGGCCACGCTGGGCAGCTCTCTGCGGCAGACGAAGACGCAGGGCTGGGTCTCCGCTCTGCCTTCTGACGCACTCAGATGCCCATTACAGGGCAGCGAGGACACCAGCATCTGCATAACTGTGTACACCTTCCCTTCACACGTAGGCGGCCTTCTCTCTCTCTCCTCTCTCCCTCCCTCCCTCTCTCTCTCTCTCTCTGTGTCTCTCTCTCCCCATCTCTGTCTCTCTCCGCATCTGTCTCTCTCTTCCCGTCTCTGTCTATCTCTGTGTCTCTCTCTGTCTCTGTCTCTCTCTTTGTCTCTCTCTCTCTCTCTCTCTCTCTCTCTCACACACACACACACACACACACACACACACACACACACACATGGCCTTTCACTTCAGTCCGCCCGCCCATGTATTGCAGCCAGCCCCAGGGACAGGGTGGCATCCTCGGGCATCTGAAAGTGAGTGGCTTGAGGTGGGGAGGGTGACAGCTGCTGAGTTGTAGCCACCTCTGCGCAAGCTATCAGCAACAGGAGGAGATAAATCAGCACTCCCCGGGGTCAGATGCCCCCCGTTCCGGCCCCAGGGGTCTGCAGCCTCACCCCAGGAAGGTAAGCAAACACAGCATGTGTTGTCTTCACTCACAGTGCCCCTGGGACAGGAAGACAGGGACAGACGGCCCAGGGGTGGCAATGGGACACCGGGGAGGAGGCGGCCAGCACAGCTGGGTCCAGCAGGGATTTACATCAAAGGCTGGCAGCTGTGCGGGAGCCTAGCCCTTCTCTAGCGAGTGGCAGGAGCAAGCCCCGGGCAGCTGGGGGCTCTCAGTGCTCAGAGGCCACCAGAGTCCCAGCTAGCTGCCCCCTCCTGCGCTTTGCTCTTCGGACCACACCTTACCCTTAGGGCCTCATTGTTCTGATGTGTTTCCCTGGACCGCCACACACACACAAACACACATGCACACCCACACATGCATCACCCGCAGGCAGGAAGGGACAGGCCCGGTGCCCGTTCAGAGGAAGCATTTGGAGCTCCAGGCCCCTTCGTGGCTGGAAAGGCTGTGCTTCCTCCCAGGGAAGGCTTGAGGAAGGGACTTGGGGACACCCTTCAAGAGCAGCCAACGTCCACGGCGATCACCCAGGTGCCCTGAATGAGACCTGCCCCACGCCTGGGCTGTAGCCTAACTGTGGCTGCCTCACTCTGTTCCGGAGACTCAGGGAGCTGGAGACGGCAAGGCCTGCGCTCCACAAGGACTAGTGAAGGGGCGCAGGCAGCTGGTGCAGGCTGTGGGGCTCGGCCAAGCCCCAAGGATGCGGCATCCAGGGCCTCCCTCGTGGCACAAGCCTCGAATGATAGCAACGTGGGGTGGCAGCTGTCCTGTGCTGGAGGTGGGGTCTGCGGGAGGGTGTTTGAGATGGTGGGCCCTGTCCACCCAGTGTGAAGAAGGCTGTCCAGGCTGTGGCTGAAAACCAAGCCAAGTAGAGCTCTGGCACCCACATACACGGTTTGGCTGGGGACAGGGAGAGCCCTGACCCTGGCCCCCGAGACTGGCAGCAGGCCAGTGGACTTGCTGCCAGTTCCCACTGGAGGAATTCAAGCCCCAATCTCAGGTGCAGATGGAGCCACGGGGCTCAGCCCATGGGGAAAGACCCCCAAACCCCTAGAACTACTGGAGCATGTCCATCCTGGCTTTGCCCTTTCCAGACGGCAAAGACGAAGCAGAAAAAGGAAAGTGGCTCCCCAGTGGCATGGTGTGGCCCAGCAGTCGAACGTGGCAGGAAGGGACAGCTGCACATTTGGCTGAGAAATAAAATGGTCACTGCATATGAAACAAGGCAGCATTCAGGTAGCCAGAGGGCCCAGCAATGGCAGGCAAAGTCTGGCCAGCCAGGGGCGAGCCTGTCCAAGCAGCCTCTTCCAGCAGTGGCTCCAGGGAGCACCGGGACAGGGACAGCGTCTAGATGGCTCATCCAGTCCCCGCCTGAGCTCTGAGATCCTGCAGCCTGGCCTCTCTGAAAGTCTCCTCAAGCGCCCTCCCTACAGACCTGAGCCCGCACTCCTGTCTATCTTCAGGAAAGCTTAGGAGCCACCTGACTGCCACAGGTCAAAAGCAATGACGCAGCCCAGGGCCTGGGCTGCGGGCCCCTGCTCTGAGCGGTGTGGACCAAGCCTCAGCTTCCCCTAACAGCTGGCCTAACAGCCTCCCTGGGCTTCCCAGAGGGCCCTGGGCAGCCCACTCAGCCACAGCCCTGAGGAGGGAGAAAGACTCACCTACCTCGCCATCACTGTGGAAGTATGAGCTAGGAAACACCCTGAGAAGGGCCTCAGCGTGGCCCCCGGGGGCTTGAGGTTTAAACAGGCTCATCTGCACCATGGGACTTCAGAACCTGTCACTGTCTTCAGGGAGTCACACACACACGCACAGCCCCAGAAACAAGGAGGCCCACCCAAGACAGGCACAGCAGGTCTGCGGCAGTGGCCTCGTGTGTCCCGTGTGTCCTGAGCATACAGAGGCCTGGCTGCCACCCTTTGAAGCTGCTTGAAGGATACAGGAGCTAGGGTCCACTCTCTGCCCACTCTGCATAGACAGGCAGAGGCCACTGGGGCCAGAACCCACCCTCTCTGAAGGTAAACATGGCTGTTGCTGTGAGCTTCAGGGCACTCCCACCTCTCTAGCCCTAATCGGGCTCCCATCCTCCAGTCCCACCTTTCTCAGTTGGGTCTTGTGTTCCTGGGTTAACCCAAAAGTAGGCCTTTGGCCTCAGCCTCAGCCCTGAAGCTGAGGCTCCTCTGCTACTGCGCAGGCAGCTCCCGTCCTGTCAACCTGGTCCACTCCCACTGCATCAGAACCACGGGCGTCGCAGGCCACAGAGAGCATGCTGTGGGCTCCCTGGTAGGCAGCTCCCATCCTGTCAACCTGGTCCACTCCCACTGCATCAGAACCACGGGTGTCTCAGGCCACAGAGAGCATGCTGTGGGCTCCCTGGCAGGCAGCTCCCGTCCTGTCAACCTGGCCCACTCCCACTGCATCAGAACCACGGATGTCTCAGGCCACAGAGAGCATGCTGTGGGCTCCCTGGCAGGCAGCTCCCGTCCTGTCAACCTGGCCCACTGCCACTGCATCAGAACCACGGGTGTCGCAGGCCACAGAGAGCACGCTGTGGGCTCCCTGGCAGGCAGCTCCCATCCTGTCAACCTGGTCCACTCCCACTGCATCAGAACCACGGGTGTCACAGCCCACAGAGAGCACGCTGTGGGCTCTCTGGCCTCTGTAGCATTGGTTCCTTCCTTTACCCAGCTGTGCTGTTGGGTCTTGGCATGTGTGCTCCATCCCTGCATCCCCCAGCAGGCTAATCCCCGGCCCACGCTTCGCTGGCACCCACCCTGGAGGGCCGTGTGCAGGGCGTATGTGTTTTCCCTCTGCAGACTCTGAGAGTGAGTCTGCCAGGCCTCAGCTCTGTTATCACACGTAGGACCCTCAGCGAGCAGAGTCATGTGGAGAATGGAGACCCTGCTCTGAGGAGACGAGGCGCCTCTCCAGGCCCCAAGGCCTCCCCTCGAGGAAGGGGTCAGATGGTTTTTGCAGGTCCAGCAAGGGTTCCTGAGCCTTTGACTCACACAGGGAACCAGTGTCTCTCACTGCTACAGTGCACTGTCACAAACTCAGCTCCTACAAGCACACAGATTAACCATCCTTTGGCTCTGGGCTTCACAGCGCAGAGACACCCTGTGCAGGCAAGACAATAATCCAGGGGGCTGGCGGCTCCTCAGGAGGCTCCACTCCCCCAAAACTGGCTCCACGGCCACACCCTTCCCTCTACTTTGGAGTCCTCAGCCCAGGAGCCCTTCTGCACATGGTTCTCAGGCTGTTTTCCGACTCCCTGCTCCGGGTCTGAGATGCACTCTGTACCAGGGCTCCCTGAGGATCCGGATTACTCCAGCCCACGGTGGGCTGCAGCCACAGTGCCCCTGTCTGTGTGGAGCCAAAATCATAGTCTCCAGGGGCAGGAGGTGGACAAGACCAGCCACCACTCTGTTGTCCACGTGGAAGTGACATTTTCACGTGGGACTGAAGGAGTCACCAAGGAACAGAGTGGAAGGAGCCACCCCAGGTCCCACACCCAGAAAAGGAAGATGCACCCAGGGACTTACACTGGTTTTCAAAAGTTTTGAGACTCATTTCTCTTAAGGTTATCACCTACCATCTCACGCATTTCACGGTGGTTCTTTCGTTCTTCACCTGCTGTCCATGCAGACTGACTGACTCCTGGCTCTGAGCGTTTTCTTGCAAATGCTGAGCTCCCATGGCCTACAGCTAGGTGAGTGACTCCTCAACCCAGCCCAGAACCATGGTGCCCTGGGCACAGAGGCCGGACTTCTCCCTACACACAATTTCCTGTGTCCCTGCATTCCTTAAAAGAAATCAATCTGAGCATAAGTCCCCAGGAACCCAAACCAAGGGGAGGGAGGGAGGGTTAGCTCATGAATTAACTTGAAATGCTAAGTGGCTCGTTTATCACCAGGATGGAAGAGAAAGTCCCTTCTGAAGGAGTTCCGGAGCCTGGGAGGCCCCAGGACCCCTCCCAGGAAACAGGAGGCTGCAGGATGGCCTCTCTGCTGGGGCGGGCAGGTGGCCCTTTTGTGTACAGGACAGAACAGGATGCTGGAATCCCGTCCCGGACCTGCTCCCTGTCAGCCCCTGCAGGAGCAGGGAGCACAGATGACCTGTTTCCTGATCTCCCACTTCCCACTACTGTGGGCTGAGGGCTTCATTCTGAGGCCATGAAAGTAGGAGCACAGAGGGAAGGCCGGGCCCTGGCTACCCAGCAGCTCCTGCGTCCACGCTGCCTGCACAGTGCCGGTCCGCGGCAGTCTCTGGGCCCAGGGGTGGGGCCGAGGTCATCGTTTTCTCCTCAGCTATGGAGCTCAGCACTCAGGTCTTTTCCTGTTGGGCCGTTCTCTGACAGCTTTACTAGAGCATGGGCCACGGGACAAAGGCTGGAGTTCGGGGTCAGCCAAGCTCCGAGTAGACCGCCCTGGCTCGATGACGCAGCCTGAGCACCCGGGCGGGTCCAGCAAGTCCAGGTGCTCAGCCCTAGATGATCGTGGGCCCTCTCCTTCCTCAGTGGAGGAGAGCAGGGGCCTGGGCCCAGCACCTCGCGTCTGGAAGAGCTGCCTGTGTGTGTGAGGGACACCAGTGCACCCCAGCATCGCTCTCACCTCGTGCCCACGACCCCGGGTACCCCACATTGCCCTTTGCCTCCTCTGGTCCCCACAGCCCAGGCACCCAGCAGGAGCCCTTCTGGGTGAGCTGCAGTCAGAGGCCAAGCTCGCAGCCCAGAGCGCTGCTGCTTCTCATAAAGAAAACACTGTGTCAAACCGACGCGCACTTCTGTGAGTGACCCGGCCGCCAGCTAATGTCCTTGTGCGTTGGCCTCTGGCTGGTCCCCCTACCCGGAGTGGCCTGAATGAGGGCCCAGCATGCAGATCTCCCAAGGCATCTCCATAGCCATTGCTGTCCCCACTCCCAAGGGCAGGCTATGCCAGAGGCTCGGGGAGCAGTCTTTGAACTCAGCCAACCTTGGGGGGAGGAGGTGTCATGCCTGAGAAACTGGAGGAGACGGAGCCTCAGGACTGCAGCCTGGGTGAAAAGGAAGAAGCTTACAAAGCCCAGTACCACTGGGCAGAAGCGTGGCAGTGGGAGTGACCAGAGCGTCAGTTCAGACGAGGGGCGGCACGGGCGCTGGGCACATGGGAAGCTGGAATAGCGAAGCAAGGCTCTCTGGACAAGGCCTCCCACACTGCCGAGAGACAGATCTCACAGGAAGGAGCAGCCGGCTGCCCACGCAGGCCTCTGATGACCTACCTGGGGGCTGGAGGCCTCCCGAGCCCCTGCTCTCTGCACAGAGAGCTTCTAGGTAGAGCGCGGCTCCCCGCTGGCGCAGGGAAGCCTCTTGCCAAGCCTGTAAACAAGTCTCCTTTGGTGTGGGGACTAAAGCCTCCATTCCCGTTACTGTATTAGAAACAGACAGAACATCAATTGATCCACTGAGGTGTCTTTTGGGAGTTACAAACATCATTTCAAATGTCTTTTTAAAAAATATATTTTAATTAAAGCTCCAGATGTGGTTAAAGATGTGTGGGACAGTTTGGTATAAATCAAAAGAAATAACAACAAGCAAAACAACAACAACAATAAAAGAATGCACGAATGAATGTGTGTCACAGTCGTTTATTCAGGAAGCTGCAACGCACAGGCTGTGCGGGGCGCGAAGCCGGGCACACCCCTTGTCTGGCTCGGCCTTGTTGTGCTGTACAGGAGCTCAGCTGCCTGAACCTTGGTTTTCTCCCTTGTGAGTGGGGAAGCCATCTCTTCTGCCAGGGTATTAGTGCAGTCAAGGAGAAAATGCCTCTCTCAAAGACTAAGTTCTTCTATATGATATCAGGTTAGAAGTAATTTCAGTCAGTGGTATATAGTAAATGTTCAACAATAATATTATTGTAAATAATATTATTGTAAATAATATGCCTGCTTTAAAGAATGACTAGTAACTATTCTCCTAAAACCTAGCAAATGAATTGAACAAAGTTTCAGGGTATAAAACTACACAAGGCTCCACCGTGCTTCTCTGTAGCAGCAATGAACAGCCTAAAAAGGAAATAAAGAAACATCTTCATGTATAATAACATCCAAAAGGGAGGAAGCCCCTTGCACTAAGCTTAACCAAGGAGGGGAAAGAACTACACACTGCAAACTGTGGCATACCACTGGAAAACATTGAAGAAGTCACAAATAAAGGGAAATATTATCTGCGTTCATGGGTCACAAGGCGCAGTGTTGCTGGGACATTCCTACTCCCCAAAGCAGCCTTGAGACTCAGTGTAATCCCCATCAACACCACCAAGGCAGCTTTTGGGGGGTTTTCGGTGCAAAAACAAAAAAATCCATCCTAAAATTTATATGATGTCTCAGGGGTCCCAAGGAGTCAAAACAATGTGAAAAATAACGAAAGGTCCCCTGATGACAAAGCTTGCCATATAGCTCTGGTAACCAAAACAACACAATACAGATGTTGCAGCAGCCCTGAAGACTAACGGGACAGAAGTGAACCTTTGCCTACGTGGCCAAATAATTGCAATAAGGGGGTGCCATGAGTGCTCAGCCAGGTGAAGGACAGCGTCTGCCGCACACGGCATGGGAAAAACACGGTGTCCACATGCACAGGAAGAACTTGCACAGTATATAAAAATGAGCTCGAAAGGAATCAGAGACCTAAATATACAACTCAACATTCTTACATCCCTAAACATAAGTCTCTTAGAAGAAAGCATGGGGTGAAACTCGATCATATTAGAGTTGATAAGAATTTCCTAGGTATAACCCTGAAACTGCAGACAGCAAAAGTAAAATAAATGGGGTGGTATCCAAAGTTTTAAATGCTGGTACATTGAAAGGCATAATTAACAGAGTGGAAGGGCAGCCTCTAAAATGAGAGAAAATATTTCCAAACCATGCATCTGGTAAGAAGTTAGCATGCAGAATATGCAAAGAACTTATAAAACTCAGCAAGAAGAAAAAACAAGTAACCTAATGAAAAAGTAGGCAAACGACTTAAGTAGACATTTACGTGGGCAGACATACAGTGCCCAGGAAGACCCTCATGCTCACTGATTAGGACGCGCACATCAAGTGACCGCGAGATTCCTTCCGCTCCACCCTTTACGGTGGTTATTAATTCAAAAATAGCAACTGTTGGCAGCGATGTAGAGAAACCGGAGCCCTCAGGCTCTGTGGATGGACAGAAAATGTGTGGAGGCTGTGCAAAACATGTAGACACATTTTTCAAAAAATTAAACACAGCATGACCACGCTTTCCAGCTGTCCTTCTTGTGAGTATGTGGTCAGCGGAAGCAGAAGCAGTGTCTGATAGACCCATGCCCATGCCGCTGACCAGTGACCCACCCCTTCTGCCGGCACCCACTTCCTGCTAGCGAGTCGGTGTCAGTGTCCCATGAGTTGTTCACCCTCCAGATACATGAAGCTTTGGGCCATTGTCGATGTAAACCACAGTAACAGCAGCGTGAGCGACACGCATTCACACACAGCAAGCGCGCCCCGCCTTCCTAAGGAAGCGGGTGCTGCCGCCCCTGCAACGCACGTGAACCGTGAAGACACGAGGGAGTGACATCCGCGAGGGCCGAAAGGGTGGCCTGGGAGGGGGACAGGGAAAGGAGAGGCGGTGGGCAGTGCGTGCAGACATCCGGGTTGGCAAGGCAAAAACTTGCTGGGGATTGGTTGGGCAGTGGTAGAATCTACCCATCACCAGGAACACGGGAGCGTGGTCAGATATTGTTTTATGTTAGGGTTTTTGTGAATTATTTGTATTTTATTTTTAATCAAGTTTATTAGTATGTTCCAGATGATTACAATGATCATGTTCATCGTATCAGGGAGCTCGCACCTACACGCGATATGTCTTAATTCCTTTTTCCCAGTTCTTTTTCCTCCCTTGAGCCCCTCTTCCCCTCCCTATTTAGAAAGCTTTGTTGTCATCTTATCCTTTTTATGTCATTTCCTTTTCCTTTCCTGTTTCTTCCTCCCCCTCCCCCACCCTTGTTCCTCTTTCCTTTTAAATAATTTCTTCCTATTTCACAATATCTATTGTATGTACACTTTGGTCCTTGTTTACTCTTTAGGTTTCTCATACCAGGGGAACAATGTGATGTTTACACATATGAGTTCTGCTTAGCTCACTCAAGAATATGGTCTCCGGTTGTATTCACTTACCTAGAAATGCCTCAAGTTTATCCTCCTTCTTTATGGCAGAGTAGTACTTCATTGAGAGAGAGAGAGAGAGAGAGAGAGAGAGAGAGAGAGAGAACTCCCACATCTTCTTTATCCATTTTCAGTTGATGGGCATCTGAGTTTCTGGGTTGTTTCCAAGACTTAGCTATGACAAGCTATGCCCGTATGAGCATGGGTGCACTTAGACCACTGGACTACGTTTTGAATTCTTCCAGGAAGATAAGCAGAGGGGCAGAGCTGGGTCAAATGGGATCTCTCAGTCTAGCTTTTTGAAGAATCTGCATGCTGATTTCCATAGTAGCTGAGGCATTTTTTTTTTTTACCCTAATAAAACATCACTGGGTTCCTGTGTGAGCCCCGCTTCTCCTCTTCCCTTCTCCTGGTGACACCTTTGAGGCTCAGTTTGGTCAGACTCTCCCAGTGCCCAGGCTGTGCGCCAGCAGAGGCGCTGTTCTTAGCTGCACACTGAGGCTGCCCTCCGTAAACACAGGATGTCCTAAGAGGTACAGTGGAGCCCAGAACCTCGCAAGCACTGGGACGTCTCAAGGCAGCCATGAATCTGCCTCCAGCATCTTAAGAGCTTTGCCTGCTGGGGCATGAGACGTCAGGAGGACTTGGACCACTGAGGCTTACCCAGTGCTTCCTGCCTAACACCCCTGCCATGTTTCAACCCCCCCCAAAACAAAGGCTGCTTCTTTTTGTTGCCCGCCGACAGTGCCTCTGCCCCCTGTTGGCCTGCACCCAGGCACAGTGAATTCCGTGCCATGCTGCCTGGACATTAGGCCAGTGGCCTTGGCTGGTCCACCTCACGGCCTTCCTCCCAGTGACCCTGTGGGACAGGTGAGCAGCCTTCTCAGAGTGAGCCCCGCAGTGCTGCCCGGCTAAGCCACACTCGGAGCGTGTTTCCCGTGCAGCCCGTGGGAGCAGAAAAGTTCAGAAGTGCTCAGCTGCAGCCCAGGGTGGGTGGGCTGGTGGCCTCGGCCTTGGCCTGTGTCCCTAGGAGGAGCCCTCCCAGGAGCACTCTCTGCAGGTTAATGGATAACATGCAGGCTCAGAGCTGGCCCCCTTGTTGAAGTCTGTCGCTCAAAACCAAAAGTGGAAATCTGAGACAAAAGAAAGAGAAGGCTGGTAATTCAGGGCTCGCTGGAAGCCGCTAGCCCTGGGCAGCCCACTGGGCAGGCAGACGGCCCCGTACCAGGAACAGGGCAGGCATCCCTGTTTGGAGTCTGTGGCTGCCCACAGTGCAGAGACACAAGCCACAAGAGCAGCTGAAGTGTGCCCGCCCCTGGGAAGGAGGGGCGGGAGACCCACGCCGCTCAGTCTCACCAGGCTCCTATTTATTGTAGTTGGTTGGATTCTACTTTACATGTTTTGTGTTTTCTAAAATTTTTGCAGAGCATTGTTATGATGCAATAAGGCAGACATTAAAAAAAATGGGCCATTAAGACCAGTGTTTAAAGAAGTTCTGATGTAATCCTTTTCGGTTGGGGAAAAAGCTAAAAGCATCGCAGACCTCTAAGGAGTTGTCCTCTGGGTCACCACATTAGGGTCCTTGAATTTTCTCACAAGGCAAAACGTAACTAACAGTGGTAGTTTTACACCTCATGGAAGTTTTGGGCTTTATTCCTGCCTATGAAATCACTGTCATGAGCAGGCCAGGCGCTTGGGCTTCTCAGGCTTTGTCCCTACAAACACTGAACCCAGCCTAGGGGCAGAGATGCTCAGACAATTCCCTGTGGAGACCCAGGGACACACAGGCTGCACCCAGCCCAGGCCAGTAACCCTCTCCGAAGGGCCCTTCCTTCTCCTCCGCAACCCCTCCTGGGAGAAACGTCCCCTCCCGTCCTCCCAGGGCTGGGCGCACTTTGTGGCCAGAGCTCGGGTGACTCGTGAGACTGGTGTGACAAAGCACAGGTTCTCCACTGCCTCCTGTTCCCCTCTGCTTATACCGTTAGGCTGTAACGCTGACATCAGGTGGCTTGTCACCCTGCTGGCTAATGTCACCTGATGTCCCAGGACGTCCCAGAGGCAACAAAGCCCCAGAAGAGTCCTGCAAGGGATGGGGAACAAGTGACAGGCCCTGTATCTGACTGGACTGGCTGGTCATGGCCACAGCCTTGACTGCTTCCCAGTCTCCTGTCAGGGCCCTGAGGACAGGAGGTCGGGCTTGGGGACGTGGTAGCCCTTGGGCCCCGGGGGAGCAAAGGCAGCGGCACTCTGCCGTGCTGGCAGCTGCACACCAGTCTACTTGTGTGCTTGGTGTCAGCCTGGCTCCCCAGGCACAGACTCTGCCTCTCCACTGCCGCGCTGGGGCCCTCGAGCCTCCCTGTGAAGCTTCACATGGCTGGGCCCTGCAGACTGCGGGCTGTGCTCTGTTCTGCTGCCCAGCCATGGTTTCCTCATGGCAGGGTCTCCAGAGTGACGGCCACGAGGCTCTGCCACCCACAGAGTTGTCTCCTCTTCCCAAGATCACTGCAGCTTTGCACAAAGCACCTGCACCCACCTGTGCCAGCAGCCTGGGTTTGTTCATTCTGTCCTAGTATCAGGAAGCTGGTCTCAGCGATGACAGAAAAAGAGACTAAACAGAGTTTTGTACCAGAGGAGGGAGGCTGGGGCTGTGACCATGCCTGGCCACGTGCTCCAGGAGCCTTTGTGAGGGGCTTGTGGGAAGAGTCTGGAGCAGCGCAGAGGTGCTGGCTGAAAACGTGGCGCCCAACGACCTAAGCCGTGCTGCGTGGGAGGTTCTGGTCAGAGCTCAGAAGAGCACGCTCAGGATGGTCCTGGGAGGAAGGCCGGGTCAGCTGCTGGACTCCCGGCGACCGGTGTTACGCCTTGTCAGAAAACTCATTTGCATTTTGCTCATGTAAAGAAGCCTTGCCTGAGACTGAGACTAAGGGTGGCAGAGTAATTAAGAAAGATCCAGGCAATCACGCGTGGAGGCGGGGACATGACTGCCACAGGGCTGTTAGCCAGGTCTAGACTGACAGTCAAAAGCAAAAGGCCCGGCAGAGCGACGTAAAATGTTTTGAGCTTGGCCAGCAATGAAGCTTCAGTAAAGCTGTGAACTACAAAGTCAGGGCAGAGCAGAACTTGGTTGATGAGAAGGGAGAGGAACATAGAAAAGACGGCCAAGGGCATCACAAGAAGCAGCAGGACTCCTGCGGCCTCGTAACTACAGAAGGGAAAGACTTCACTCTGACAAGTAAGCCCTAGAGCACCGTGCTCCACAGTGGCCGCCGCACAGAGAATCTGTGCCTCAGAGTTGGACTCAGAGTACTTAGCAATCCAGGCCTTGGCCCCTACAGCCAAGACAGAGGAAAGCCTGGCTACTACTCCAGCTGGCAACAGACTTGGGTATCAACCATGTGATACCTACCACCTGGTGTTTTAGGCGTCTGCAGAATGGAAGAGTTGTGGGGTCTAGAAGGCTTCGATTTCAGAAGGTCTGGGAGGCCAGGCAGTGTGCCCCTGGAGGGCAGTGTGTGGAGCTGTGAGTGTGACACCAAAGATTCAGTGGAGACCCCAGAAGTTTGGAGGGGCCAGGACCATGGGTACTCTCAGGAAAATTCAAGGGGCTACACCAAAAGAAAAGCTATGGGACCACCACCAGCAAGAGCGCCGGAAGGGCAGAGCCACCCGGCCCTCTGGAGCTCAGCTCTGGCCGCGGCTTGCCTTGGGTGCTGCCCGCGCCCTACTGGGTTGCGGGCTTGCCTTGGTCCCGTGCCTTTGTAGTCCCTTGTTTGTAACTTTGTGAATGGAAATATCTACCTTGCACCATTGAATACTAGAGAGGTTCGACTTTCTTTTCATTTGTAAAGGGACCACAGCTGAGAGTAGGCCTTAAATCTCAAAGGAGACTTGGGACTTGGACTTTTCACCAATGCTGTCACTGCTCGGACTCTGTCAACTCTCAAAGATGGACTAAATGCCTTTTGTACAAAGGGATGTGCATGAGTCTTCGGGCGTCCAGGGCAGAATGCTATGGTGGGTGTCTAGGTGCCCTCTCAGCACCTCGTGCGGTCATGGAGGTCTTTTTCAGAGTGTGTGGTTCTGGGATTGCAGTCCTGTGATTAGTAAATCAGGCCCCTGCTTGTTTCGGCATAGTTCTGGCTAGGATTGAGGGCATGAGTGCTACATCCGCCCTAGGGCAGTGACAGCCTGCATACAGTACAGGGGACAGAAAGAAGGTTGCTTTCACCTGCCTTGTTGCTGTGTGCTGTCTCCCACAGCCGTGGACAGCTGACCCTCACCCATACGCCACCCTGCCTTAGAGCCATCAGATTACCAACTGAACCCTCTGTAAGCTAGGAGCTAAATAACCCTTTCCTCCTTTAACCATGGACATTGAGTAACCTGTCTCAGCAATGAAAGAAAGGAGACTAAGACACCAGGGCTAAGGTTCTGACATTTCTGTCTAACCTCTGCCCAGCCCTTAGCAGTGACAGAAGGGGACGGGCCTTGCCTGAACTTCAGCCTGGACCAGACCGTGAAGCCAGGCCACCCCACCCCTTCTCTCCCCAGTACTTCCAAGTCTGAGGGCATCTATGAGAGGGAAAGAAGATATGGTGAGTCCCTGCATATCTGCCAACCTTCCCTCTCCCCCAAGAAGCTGGGCCCATTGCCCTGACTCGCGTCCCCAGGAAATTCACATGCTGTCCAGGGTCTTTAGAGGTCTCCCTCCAAGGCAGTCTGGAGTAAATGGCCACCCAGCCAGCCTGGTCTGTGGTTGGGATTCCAAGAGGGAGGTCGGGTTTGTTCAGGCCCTGCTTTCAGGCATTATAGGCAGCTAAGTTAGGCAGTTAATGAGCGACAGCCCCTAGGGGGGATGCACCCGCAGAAGGCCAGGCCTCAAGATGCAGGCACAGTGGCCAGGCTTGCATCTCTCCAGGAATAAGCAGCACCTTGGAAATTAAAAAGACTGCCCAGTGTGCAAGCACAGACGGGCAGAGGATAGAGAGGGTGAGCCGGAAGGCAAGATGTGGTCCAAGCACCGAGAGCTCAGAGGGCATAGGAGAGCCTCGGACATGGTGCGCAGCTGAGACCTCCACGGTTATCTATTTGTAACTCAAGGACACGAGAACAGAGACAGAGAAGAAAAGCATTTGCAACGCATTGCACAGAGATTGTATTCAGGGAACAGGGCTGGAACAAGATGGCGCAGGCAAGACACCTGAGAACCCAGTTTAAACGATCTTCTCAGGGCAGAGCACACTGGCCGAAGCAGACACCCCTGGCAGGAACTTGCTCCTGACTCTGCTGACCATCATCCAGCAGACTCCTAAACTCTAATCATCCATCCAGGAGATAGGAGCCATTGTGTCCCAGGGTCCCTCCTTATCCCACCAGGGCCAGTCACTCCCTAGTGTCTCCCCGTAATCCCTCCTCTTTAGTTAGACTGACCAAGTTGGGGAGAGTACACGGCAGAGGGGAGCAGGAAGGCTTTGGCATGGAGGGTCCACTGGGACGGCATACAAGAAAGAGCAGACAAGGGTTACTCCAGTAGCTACAAGACTGCAAATGCTAAGGCTGAGACCAGAGAACTGAGGTTTCGGGTTTAGCCCAAGTCATTAAGATGATCCAAAGCAATGTTGCGAGCCTCCTTTTGTAGTTTAGGAAGTTAGGCCTGAGGTGGGCTCTGGGGTTCAGCAATGTTTCTGTCCAAGTGTGTACGAAAGGCACCATGGAGAAGGTGTCAAGTCTCCTCCAAAACCCAGAAGGATCCAGAAGTATTAGGAGCGATGCACCCTGAGTGATTCTCAGCATGACAGCTAAGCCCACCACAGGGCTACGGGGTCTACTGGTCTGCACTGAGCTGGTGGACAGCAGCCTCGAGGACACCCAGTCCTTGTAGAATGTCTTCATCTATATTGGCTTGAGTCAATAATTTTAAGGTAACATTTTGGAAACAGCCAGTCATGGTTTTAGCAGAGTGAGTCGTGGCATCTGCCGCGGCCACAGCTGGGGTTGCCAATGTAGCAGCTGTACAAATAGTAGTAATTAGGACACCCACAATAGGTAAGTGTCTAATATGTTCAAGCGTTGAGGTAATTTGTTCAGAGGCAGAATTTCCCATCCATTCTTGAGTGAGATTGGTGGGGAGCCACGTTTTGGCTTGTTAACGCGTGTGATATTTAATTGAAGACATTATTATCTGCAACACCCAGGGCTAACCAGTTGGCATAGCCAGGTGCAGAAATATTGAGCGCTTTCGAGGGTCTCTAATGATGAGGAATTAGATCATGTTCATTATCTCCAGTCTTGATTCAGGAGGGCTATAGTATAGGACAAGAAAGGTAGACCATAACATGGTTAGAACCATCATGAGAAATCTAATCTCAATTTATCTATGTATGAGTTATCACCAGTTCTAATAACAGGAGGGCAAAACGAATAGTGAGGCACTAGAAGGATTTCCTGATAGGGGAAAAATAAGTGCCTGAGGACAGGCATAGCAAGGTCCCGCACACCCAGGGCTTCATGAAGAATTTGCCACACCATTTAGGCAAATAAACAAAGGCAAAGCACAATTTTGGGTACAACTAGACACAAGTGCCATCAAATTAGGAGGCCTCCATTTTTCCAGGGCTAGGTTACAAGCAAAAGGAGCCACAGAGAGCGAGGCAGGCTGGCACAGAGCCCACCTGCATTTAGCCTCCCCCAGATCACACACCCCTGGGGTCGGGAGCGGACGTAACTGCCAACAGCAGCATGGGCGGCACGTAAGGGGGATGGGCATGACCACTGGGATGGCCGGGGTGGCTGTAGTCCCTCCACAGTCCCTTAGGGGGTCGAGAGATGGCAGTGAAGCTCTTCCTGTGTGTGCGGTGTCATTAGAGAGAAAGGGCAGTTTGAGATCTCTCCCCATAATTATGTCAGTGATCGAGGGAGCTGGGAGTCTGAGAAATCCCATTGCTTGTACTTGAGCAAACTCAGAAAGACAAGGAGTCTTTTTGCGCTTTGGAGAGGTCACTTTGAAAGTTTACCTTGGTGAGTGGCTTCCTGGTCACTGCCAGGAGTTCTCTGCAGAAATGAAGAGAAGCTCAGGACCCTGCATTGTCCCCCTTGGCGCCCCATCGTGCAGATGGACAGTCACTGCAGAAGGCCAAGGAGAGCCTCCACCCCTGCTAGTGCCATGCGCCCCACCCGGCCAGCGCTGGCTGAGCAGCTATGCTTGTCATCCTGCTGGTCGATCACTGTTTGACCCACATTGTACCCACCTGATGATTTCACTCTGTGAAATAGTACTGGAGAAATGGCTTCCGTGGCAACCCTCCCTCTTTCGAGAACACACACACACACACACACACACACACAGAGGAGCTATCTCTTAATAATCATTTTCTGGGGCTAGGGAGATAGCTCAATAGAATAAGCACTTGCCTGGCAAGCACAAGGGCCTGAGTTCAATCCCCGGTTCTGCCAAAAAAAAAAAAAAAAAAAAAAAAAAAAGTCTACTCTTCATCTCTGTTAAAATTCATTCATTGATATTCAGGGAAAACAAATTCAGCACATCTGACACCAAGTAGGCTGAGTGTTGTCGTCTCTATCACAGAGAGATCTCTGAATGGCAGAGACAGGAGCATTAATTGCCCCGTTTCTGGGTGTTTCGACTTCTGAGTGCGAGGCCTGTGAGGCACAGATCCTGCCCAGTGCCCGGCCCTCCCGAGGGGAAACTCCTCGGCAAGTTTGAGCACAGGGCCTGCAAAATGTGCTGCTCCAGGCAGGACCTCTGCTCCCTGCGGAAGAGCCTCCTCAAGCGGGGGCGGGACTCCTCTGGGCAGAAGGGTGCAGCTGGCCCGCAGTTCCCGACCGCTGCCAACATCTGCACACGGCTTTGGCTGCCGCTGTGGCATTATGTAGGAAGAGGCCAGGGCTCTCAAAAAGCCCAAAACAATCGCCACAGCCAGGAATTCAGGTCAGCCTATAGCTACAGGGGCGAACTGGGCGCGTCCTGGAGGGGCCGGCTGGGTTCCCAGCAGGAGGCGGGCCGAGAGTACACCTTGCTGCCGTATACCTAAGGTCCTCAGCTTCGCTGGGCCGGAGCCCGGGCTGAGAAGCAGCAGCAGCGCCTTGCAGAGAGAATGCCTCTGGCTTCCCAGGTGGGGTCCCGCAGGGGTGAGGACGCCGTAGACTCGGGCCGCAAGCCCGGGCTGCCTGGAGCGGAGACACAAGGTCCGGGGCGCTCTGCCACAATTTTAGAAATCAGGGTCTTCCGTGTGACAAGCAGATGGTCACAAGCCCGTCGAGGTGCCAGGTGTTTTAATGAGTCCCAAGTCAGGGGCATGCCCAGAATTACCTAGGAAACTGCATCACGCTGTGCGGAGCCTCAGGTGAAAGCCCTGAAAGGCGGCTTGGCATTAGCATGACAAAGAGCCAACCACCTGGTCCCCAGTGCGCTGCTTAGTGCTAGACAGGTGACATCCCAGTGGGCTCTTTGTTCATCTGGAACCTCCCAGGCCCCCGCAACCCGGCTTGGAACTAAGCAGCAAGAGTTGATGCTCAAAGTAGACGTTGTTTGTAGTTTTTCACCCCAATTACCCTGGAAATTTCTCCAACGGTTTCCTTATACAACAGACAACGAACTCCATCACCGCCCCCGCTGGCCTGCTCCTTAAAGGGTTAATGAGCCTGTATCTGTCAACCGCCCTCTCCTGATTACTGTTTATTAAGCATCAGCACGCAGCCGAGCCTGTGTTTTCCCTCAGCCTTTTTTATCTCTAATGTGTGTGTGCTGTGCATATTATGATAGGGGAATGCTAATTTACGCTCCTGGCACAGACCTGCCTGGAGAGCGGAGGGGGAGGGGAGCGGAGGCCGGCCGGCGCGC
The DNA here is from genome assembly GCA_004027025.1 of Myocastor coypus. NCBI lineage: Eukaryota > Metazoa > Chordata > Mammalia > Rodentia > Myocastoridae > Myocastor > Myocastor coypus. Next base: position 34,734 of record PVJA010006557.1, on the reverse strand, counting down.
TGAAAACCGGTCCGGTGGCAAGTTCCCCGGAACAGGGCCGGTGTGGGGGCTCCCCTGCCACCACCCCCCCCCCCGCGCAGCAGCTCAGACAAGTCACTTCTCAGACGGACAGGTCCCCGCAGGTTCCCACACACCTGCCGTCAAATCTCCCGAGGACCAGAGACAAAGGGTTCCTAGGCACCTTCCCTGGACATCTGGACCCTAGTGCACCCCGTGACTCCAAAGCACCAGTGCCCGCCTCAGCCATGGAGCAGGACCAAGTTTTTGAGACATTCCATGGGGAAGGACGGGACCATTTACATTTTTAGCTCCTTGGAACAGGAGGACTTGAAAAGGAACACGCGCAGCTGGCTGCGAAGAGGCGGGGCCAATCTCAGCTGGCTTCGGAAAGCTGATATTCCTGATGTAAGGGCAGCTGAGCAGAGCTGAACGAGCAGGCGGGGTAGGAGCAGTGCGCAGAGGATGACCGTCCCCACATGGGCCACATTGCTAGTAAAGGCAGGAGACTCTGGAACTCCAGCAGTCTGCAGGCGCCTTAGAAACTTCAAGAAGGCCATCCTCACCAGACCTGAGGGAGAGGTCAGGGCCAGGGCATCGCTGCCCTCCCAGGATCTTGCAGAGACCTAGCTGTACCCTCACTGAGGCCCAGTGGGGTTCCTCTCCAAGGTTCACAGCTTGGTTGCTGCCCAGGCCTTTGGATCTGGCATTATGCACAGAATTAAGGTTGACGCAATTAAATCTGAAGCAATGTTTTGATTTCAAGCACAGAAAATTTCATTTTAGACCGGGTGAATGTAATTCTGCCTTCTGAGAGACGGTATGGTGATTTGGCACACAGGAACTAATGCACAAAGAAGGACAGCAACGAGAGCCATCCCCAGGCTCCCAGAAACTCAGCTGAAAGAGGAAGTACCCAGTTTTTCATGGATGTTTCAAGTTGTATCTGTAGACAAAAGTATTTGGAGCCCAAACAAATTTTTCTCCCTTGGAATCTGCACCATGTGTCCAAAAGACGGCTGGATTCTCGCCCTCCACAGAGCAGCCTCCCGAAGATTGAGGAGCCTGCTGCCCCTGTCGTGTGCACTCCCGAGCTCGGCCTCCAGGAGCTGTTCAAGAAAAATCTTGGTGCTTCCAATGTCCGCCACGCATACTCACAACGCGCCTCCCGTGCTTCTATTTCTTGCAGCCTCAGAAGGCACGCACTGTGGCCCAACCTGTCTCCTGGGGGCATGGGGATAAATGACTCTCTTTGCTCATTCTGAAATTATTAGGACTAGGGATAAAACAATAGACCAGGGTGGGCAGAGGACTGTGGGTGTAAAGGCGTCTGCAGTCCTGTCCTCAGGCCAGCATGGATGCAGAGGACTGCTTACCACTGCCCCTAGGCATGCAGGAGGGAGGGAAGGGTTCGAGGCCCATTCTGGGGACTCTGACAGCTCCCTGAGGAGGCCACCATGCCTGCCAGGAACTGAGCTTGCACAAACAGCTGGCAGAGGCTCTGAAGAACAAAGCAGACCAGGAAGCCAAACCAGCCAGCCCCAGGGGAGAGGTGCGAGACTCCAAGTGGTTTTCTGGCTGCACAGGAGATCTCAAAGAGAGAAAATTGTTCCTTGAGCTGCTGCTGGCCAAGAGAAGAGCCTGGGTCCTGCTAGATAGAAAGAGAAGAGCAGGAGAGACAGCTCCAGCCACAGGACGCTAGCTTCTGTGGCCCTGTCATCCTGGCAACAGCATGGAAGCTCCAGTCAGATGGAATGAAGGACAGACTTGCACAGCAGGGAGGCACCTCAGCCCCCCAGGTGTACACGGGGTGCAAGGGCATGCACAGAATGCCGAGCTGGAAGGCCAGCTGTCCCCAGCTCGCCCATGCGTTATCAGCAGGTGCCTGTTTTATCCAGAAGGCGCGGTGAGACGGCCAAGGTTCACAGGAACAGGCAGCACAGATCACACATCTGGCAAGGTCAGTGCAGCGCAGAGGCCATGGCCCGCCAGGAGACTGTGTGCAGAGTTCATGGGGCACACCCAGACAGCTGCTGAGCACACCTTTGTCCCTTCTGCTTTGACAGTTTTAATGCAAATGAGAAGGTCTGCAGCACGTGAAACAGCAGCGAGGTACAGCGCCTGGGCGTTCTTTCCCAGCTCGGTGGAACTGCCTGGTCACCCAGGCAGAGAACAGAGAGAGGCCAGCTCTCCGCAGGAAAGCATCCCTTCCTGGAGATCGTGAAGAAAGGAGGCTGGCTCTGTACATCAGCTGGCTTCGCCTGGGCACATGGCTGAAGAAGCCGAGGGTCCTGCCCACCTCGCCCAGCTTACGTGCTCACTTGGAGACAGCTTCCGCCTCCGCCTGCAATGGATCAGGCCCTGTGTCTCAGAGCTCTCGCCCAAAATTCAGACCACACAGTCGCTTGGAGAACGTTAGGCAAATGAGGACCACAGTCCATCGTCCATGGGTTACGACCTCGTGTGACTGCCCAGGCCTGGAAGACAGACACGGAGCAGAGGAGAGGGCTGGGTAGGACAAACGCAGAGCAAGGTGCAGATGCACGTGGCGTGTGGGGCCACAGCCTGTCCTTGCCCCAGACCCAGATGGTCACCTAGGGGAGCACTCAGGCCCCTCCTTCCTGAGGCAGAAGCGCTCAGAAGCTATCGCAACGGGGACCCGAGGAGCTCCTGACTGTCGATTCAGAACTGCACGCACTGAGCTGCCGCTGTCTTCCAGCTGTCGTTCAGAAGCTAGTGATGGATAGATAGGACAAAAAGGAGAGTCAGCTCCTCTGTAGGACTTCTACCCATTTCTTGGTCCCACTGTCATTTTTCTTCCAAAACTTTAGATAACTGGGTAGATGAACAGGAAGATATTTAGATGGACAAATCTCAGCCAATGCAGGTCAACAACACTGTCACCACCCCCCACACCATCACTCTGGGCTGGTCCATAATTACGGGGAGCTCTCCTGCTAATGTCCAAAACAGCAGACACATACCTTGAATTCTGCCTTGCCGGGGACACTGCCACAAAGTTCAGCACAAAGGCAGCCTACGGGAGCTTTCCCGCCTTCCCACGCCTGCAGTGGGCTCTCTTTCACCCCTGACATGACTCTTAGGAGTCAAAAGTTAGTGTGATTAAAGAGAGCTTTGGTTCCACTGTCAAATCTGAAGAGTAACTCTCAGAAAAGCGGAGCAACCTGGAAACTTACCAAGAATGGGGAAGAATAACCCCAGATCAACTCTTACTGGCTCTAGTGACTGAAATTCCTCCATCTTTACTGGAAGTTTCGTACTTCCGTGTGTTGCATCATCAAGGGGTCTCTGAGGGGCCAGCTACGTGTCCCCTGTAATGACTGCTTCCTTCAGGGCCCTTGTCCTCCCTCTGGTGAGCTGGTGGTAAGAAATGGGGGAGTCAAGACTGGAACAGAGAAACGCACATGCTTATTTAAAGTATGGCCAATGCAGAGGAAGGAGAAGCACAGCTATAGAGCACACCATACTGAGATGGCTGCTGATTCATTGACTGGTGTGGGCTAAGCCAGTCAGGCACCAGCTTTCCTGGCCGGGGAGGGGACACAGTCAGCATGCAGCGAGTGGTAGCGGCACTTTCATAGGAACACAGTGGGGTGCATTCTTCCAAGCATATGGTACACAGCATGTGACAGCCTCGTGGTCATCCACCACACATAAGCTTGGTGATAGTACAGTGCTAGCCAACTGTGTTTGCCCCTTGGCTTTTTATGTCCCTCTGATCTGCTCCTACACATTATGAAGGTAAACAATATTCTACCTTTCAAAAATAATATTGAGGGTCGGTAGTGTTGAGGGGGGCCACAGGTTCGCTCTTGTAGAACCGAAGCCCAGGCTTTAGAGTGTGGGTCCTCTCCATGTGGCCGTGTAACTCTGCACGCAGTGGGAAGGGTCAGCTCAGTGGGGCTCAGCTCTGCAGTGTAGTGTGTGGCCTGGACTGCTGTCCATGCATCACAGAGACTGAAGTGCGGGAAAGCGTACACAGGTTGCAAAGCCGAAAGAAGGAGCTGTCCCCAGTGGGTCAGGATGGGCTGTGTTGTGCTCGCTAGGGGAGAAGGACAAGATCTCTGTGGACAATGACCAGAGGCCTGTCAGTACCCACCACACTGCCCATGGGCAGCAGCAGCGCTCTGCTGCTATCCCTCCGCAGCCAGGACTGACTGAGGGACTCCCAACTGGGAAGCCTGCTGGTTGTCACCACAGCCAGAATGAGCAGAAGGGGAAAAGACGTGCCCTGCTTCTGCCTTCAGCCCCGCCCCCAGTCCTTTTGTCAAGCCCGTGGCCACACACATGGCTCCCACAGAAGCAAGAAAAAGATCTGAGGGATAAGGGTGGAGTCTTGGCCTTGTGCGGAAGCGAGCACTGCAAGGATCTTGGCACACCACTTCTTACAGCTTAGATCTAAAGTGACGTCCAAAGGCCTGGTGAGTGTGGAAGGTGAATAGATCGGCAGCACCCTGTGTTCAGCCATGGGTTGATCTGCTGGCAAGGTCGTAGCTGAGTGGGCTGTCACAAGACGAGGACCGGTGGGAAGAGGGAGGTCGCTGAGGGCATGACCTAGGGGGCATCTCCCTTGCTGGCTCCTTCCTCTACCTTCGCTTCTTGGCTGCCCATGGCATGAGCTACCCAAAACTCTGCCCAAACCCTCCCACCACACTGTTCCTGGCTTAAAGCCAGCCAGCCACAGACTGAAACTGTGACCCCAAATAAGTCTTTTCTCCTCTACATTGCCAACGTTGAGTATTTTGTTCCAGTGATGAGAGTGTGGTGAGAACTCTGTTCCTCTTGTGACTCCATGCTTAGCCTTCAGCAAGAGCGCTCAGCCTCTTCATGGGGCTATGGACTGAGAAGAGCAGCATGGGGGTAACTCCATGAAGTGAAACACTGGTTCTGATTTCTTCTCCTAAAAGCCCCTGTCTGGGACACAGTGACTTTGTGGATCCACCAGCCTGCGCTGATCTAAAGAAGAAGAGAATTTCTTACCTCAGAACCTACAGAGAAGAATGAAATATCCTACCTCAGGTCCCTTAGTGAAGAATTGGCTCTCCTACTTCAAATTCTGTGTGAACGAATGAAATATTTTATCAACTACCAATGGGTACGAATGGATTCTCCCATCTCTCTGTCCTAGAGGAGAAGGAAGAACTCTTCTACATGAATGCCACTGAGAAAGAATGGATTTGCCAACCTGAGTGACTATGGAAAAGAATGGCCTCTCCTACTTCAGATCCTGTGGAGGGGATGGACTGTCCTATCTCAAAATAGGCTCATATACCTATTATGGAGAACAAAGGACTCTCTTAACGAAGATCTCATGGGGAAAAAAACAAAGGATTCTATTATCTGAGTACCTCCAGGGAAAATGAATTCTTTACTGTTAGCTCCAGCAGGTAAGATTTGAATCTTCTGCCTCAGATCCCATGAAGGAAATGAATTTTCAGCCCCTAGTACCTGTGGGAGTAAGAATCAATTCTCCTATCTCAGATATGATGAAAGTGTGAACTGTCTACCTCATATCTTATAAAAAATAATTGACTCTCTGTTCCAGTACATGTGGGGAAAGATGGATTCTTCTACTCAGAGTGAATGTCTCTGTCTCTGATCTAAGAGGAAGAGTGATTTCTCCTTCATCAGAACTTGTGGAGAAGAATGGACTCTCCTACCTCAAACATTTTGAGGGAGCTGGATTCTCCTACCTCAGTAATTCTTGGGAACATTGAAATTTTCTTACATTATGATCAGTGGATAAAATAGATTTACTCTGTTACCTCAGTATCTGGAGGGCAGAACAGATTCCCCACTCTCAGATTCTGTGAAGAATAATGTGATCTCTTCAAATCGTGTGGGGAAGAACATTGTCTCCTAGCTCAGCATCTTTGAGAAAGAATGGAAAGTGGACCTTAGATTCTATGAGAAACACTATACTTTCTACCCCGCTACCAGTGTAGAAAAGTATGATCTCCTCCTTCAGGTCTTATAGCAAAAGAGAGGATTTTCTACCTCAGATTTTCTGTAGAAAACTGGATTTCCCTACCCTAGTGCCTATGATGAAAACGTGACATGTATTTCATAGGGGAAAATGAGGTCAGATCTTGTGGAGAAGAATGGATTCTGCTACCTCATTGTCTCTGGGGAAAAAAAGGACTCTACTATCTCAGCTATAGTGGAGAAGAATGGACTCTGATATTTGTGATCCTTTGAAGAAGAATGCGTTGTCCTAACTCAGTACACATGGGAAAGAGCATGGTAGATATTCTACCAAAAAGTCTTGAAAAAGTGAAAATTCCTGTTTTATTACCAAGGTAGAAGAATAGAATCTGTTTTGATAGATACTGGAGAAAAAAAAATGACTTTACTATTTCAGATTCTGTCCTAAAATTGGTTTCTCCTACATTAGTATCCAATATTAAGAATGACCTCTAAGATTTCAGATCCTATGGGGAAGAATAGAGCTTAGCTATGGTGGAAATGGATTTGCCAACCTCAGGCCCTATGCCGGAATATGCTCCCCTCACCTCAGAAGTGGAGAATATCCTAACTCAATCACTGGAAAAGAATGAATTCTCTAGCCTTATACACTTCGGCAATTAATGGACTTCCATACTTTAGATATTAAAAAGAGTAATAAACTCTGCTAATATACATCTTGTGGGAAAGATTATATACACTTATTACAATAATGATGAGGAAGGGAATAGTTTCCTACTTCAAATCCTATGGTAAATAGACTCTTCTACCTTGGGTCATGAAATGAACACTTGTACATCAATAATTATGGATAAAGATGAACTCTCCAGCCCTCTATACGAGAATAGACTTTCATCCCCTAGTATCTGTGTGGCAGAAAGACCTCCTCTATGTCAAAATCTCTGAAGAAACCTGACCTTTCCTACTTCAGAGCTTTTATAATGAACTGACTCTCCAACAGTACTACCCTTGAGAACAGTGGTACCCAGTACCCCAGATTATACATGGAAGAATAGCTCACTACCGAAGATCCTATGGGTGAGAATTACTCTCATGTATTGGCACGTGAGGAAAAATGGATTCTCTATGTCACACTATAAAAATGAGTGAACTTCTTTGCATCAGCCTCTATGGAAACGGACTCTTCTACATTATAGCTTTTCAGAAGAACATATCACTCAACCATGGTACCTTTAGGGGAAAAAAATGGAGTCTACTATTTCAGATTTGTGGGAAAATATTAGGTCCCCTGCCTCAGATACAGTGAAAAAGAAAACGTCATACTACCTTATATCCTATAGGAGATAAGGGAGTCCCCTACCTAAATAACTCTGAGGAAATGTGGAATGTCATACTTAAGACTATATTCTATATCTCCAGTACCTATGAGTACCTATAAGTCCAACCATGACCCTGCAGAGATAAACAGATTCTCTTATCTCAGACTCTGAATTCTCCTATCAAAGCACATGGTGGAAAGAATGGAGATGATCTCAGTCTCTGCAGGGAAGATTGGCATCTCCTAACTCAGATCTTGTAGAAAGAATGGAATCGCCTTCATCATTACCAGTTTAGAAGAATGGATTCTCCTCTTTCAGTGCTGGAGGGGAGAATGGACTTTACTACCTCAGTTCCAGTAAAAAAGAATAAACTCCCCTATGAGAAATCCTATGCACAAAAAAGACTCTGCTATCTCAATTCCTCAGTTCTCTGAAGAGTGAACTGTGCATAATCAGTACTTATGGAAAGAATGTACTATCCAAGCCCAGTATCCATGCAGATAGTGGATTGTCCTACCCATGTCCCCATGGAATGGGTTCTCCTATCTCAGATACTTAGTGGAAGAATGGAATCTCCTAACTCAGATCTTGTGGAGGATAAACAGATTTGCCTTCTGCAGATCCTGTGGAAAAGAAAGACTCTGACTTCAGAAATGGTGGAAAATATTTGACTCAACTAACTCAGTTTTTTTTCTTCTTTCTTTCTTTCTTCTTTCTTTCTTTCTTTCCTTCTTCCTTTCTTTCTTTTTGTGGGACCAGGGTTTGAACTCATGAGCTTGCACTTGCCAGGCAGGCACTTGTGCCACAGAGCCATCTCCCCGGCCCCTACTAATTCAGTTTCTATGAGGGGAAATGGACAAAGTATCCTGCCCTAGATTTTTGTGTGGGAAAAGATTCTACTATTTCATACTCTGTGCAAAAGAATGGGCTCTCCTACTTCACTGTCTATGAGAAAGAATGGGCTAACATACTTCAAATAATACAAAGAAGGTCAGTCTTCCCACCTCAATAATCATGAGGTAGAAGAACCTCTCCAAGTTCAGAAGTTTTCTGTTATTGTAATGCCTCTGGGGCATAATGAACCCAGATCTTATAGAATCCCCAGATCCTGTGGAAAAAAAATGTATTCTACTGCCATGGATTCTATAATGAGAAATGGAGTATTCCACTTCTGACTGTATGGGGAAGAACAGACTTACATATCAGTCCTACTGAAGACTAACACACACTTTCACCACCAATACTGTGGTAAAAAATGGAATTCCTTGCCTCATTACGTGTTGAGGAAGAACTCATATGCTATGGAATACAATTGATTCACATGCATCAGTATCTATTGAAGAAAACGTTTTCCTTACCTTATATTCTCTGTGAAAGTGTATCATTTTCTTCCCCAGATAGGTAGAGAAGAATAGACGCTTCTATATAAGATACAATGGAGAAAATACTCCTACTAAATACCTTCTTGGAAACATACATTATACTAACTCAACACCTATGGAAAATAATGGATTTTTTGATATTAGTATGTATCAAAGTCAATAGTCCTTTCTGAGTAGTCTAATGTGGAAAAGAAAGGAATCTTGCTCAGGATCTGTGAAGAAGATGAACTCTACTGACTAGATTTTGAAAGAAGAATGTATTATCCTACCCTTGTGTTTGTCTGAAGAAATAAGCTCTTCCACCTCAGAAAAGATTATTCACCTCAGATACTATTAAGGAAAATAGTCCTTTCTACCACACTCTTTGGAGAAGGATGGGCTTATATTACTTCACATCATGTTTTGAACAATGTGTTTTCCTACCTCAGTACTTGTGAAGAGTGGACTTCTTACCTCAAATCCATATAGCAGAATAGAGTACCTGCTTTAGATACTGTGGAGAATTATGGACTCTCCTTCCTCAGGAGTCAGTACTTGTGAGAAATAATCATTTATATTACCTAGTACCTGGGGTAAAATGTGGACCTGCTAATCTCAGATAGTATAAGAAAGGATGTGTGGTAGGCTTGCCATGAGATCCTGTATGATTAATAGAATTTCTTACTTCAGATCTTTCATAGATAATGAACTCTTCTACCTCAGTATATGTGAGGAAAATGGATTACTTATGTCAGGCCTGTGGTGAAGATTGGATTCTCCTACCTAATCGGTTATGAGAAAAAGTAAACCTTCCAACATCAGATCTTATGAGTAAAAGTAGATGTTTCTGCCTCACTGTGGGGGAAGAGTGGACTCTCCTACCCCAGAACAATGAAGTCTTCTATCACAGTTCCTATGCAGAAAAATGGACTCTTCAGATACTGTGAACAATAAACCTGCCTAGCTCAGTACCTGTGTGAAGTCTGGATTAATGTACCCTAGACCCTTTGGATAAAAATGAATTATTTATACTTACATCCTGCAGGAAAGGAAGATCTCTCTATCCCGTCTTGTGAGAAGAAATATGGGCCTTGGGCAGAGTCACATAGGCTTAGGTACCATGAACAGTTTTCATTCTGTTTTTGCAGTGCCTGAGAATGAGGTGGCCTTTCCAGAGGTAGCTGGCCTAGAGTGTGTGGTGCTGGGATCAAGGGCATGTAATTACTAAAGCAGTCCACTCAGGGGTGTGGCCCAGTTCTGGCTAGGGATGAGCAATGCGAGTGCTACATGAGCCCTAGGGCAGGCTGCCTGCCTAACCTATGAGGAACAGAGAGAGCGCGAATGTGCCCTCACCTGCCTGCCTGCCTGCTGTGGACTGTTTCTCCTCTGCAAGTCCCCCTTGCCAGCCCCCTGCCTTGCAGCCAGGATGCTCTGAAACCTCTAGGAGCCAAACAAGCCTGCCCTCCATTAATTCTGAGTGTTGGGTGTTTTGTTTCAGCAATAAGAAAAATGACTGGGACCCTGCATGAGGGTACTCAGTGCCCATGGCAGAGTGATGTGCTGTAAGCATGCCCCATGATGCCATCCTGACCCAGAAACCGTAGGAGTCAGGTGCTGGGTCTAAAGTGAAGCCTTCTCCTTAAGCAGAGCCATCGTAGGCCTGGCCAGTTCAGCAAGCACCAAGAGGCAGCCTGTCCTCTGCCTCTGGCAAGCTCGTGACCCAGTATGGAAGTACGAGGAAATTGGCTAAAAGAAATTTCAGCAGTCCTGAAAGTGGCACCAGTTCCCACTGACTCATCTGGGGATTTTAGGAAATTTCCTCAGGGACTACACATAACCTCGCTTAGCTATTGTCACTCAGCACCATATAAATGGCACCACTAAGTCTGAAACACCAAAGCCCACAGGACTCTCTCTTGTATTAAACAATCAAGAACCAGAGAGGAACAGAAAAACTCTTTTTCTTCTAATATGTTTTATTTCCTTGGCTCTCTGGGAGCCAAGTGCTTGAACAGGTACCTTGGACAGAAGCCAGCACCCCCTGAAGAGGGTACCCCAGCTGTCTCTTCTGGTGTCACCTCCCTTCTCATGGTAGTGAAACAGCTTTGGAGAAGAGGGTTTGGGAGGTGACGGCTGCTCAAGTTCGCAGGGTGAGAGCGTGCCCAATGCTACCGAATTGCACACTTAAAAATGGTGAAGGTGGTAAATTGCACACTATGCATATTTTACAACTAAAAAATGTGAAAACATAAATCCTGAACTCTGAAGACCCCAGCTAGCACTGAGTGTTTCGTTTTAGTGCAGCACACAGGGCTGCTAACTGTGTGGTTTGGGATAAATTTTTGAGCTTCATTTTTGCAACTATACAGCAGGACTCAGTCTCCTAGGGTGTGGGAGCAATAACAAAGCACACATGAGTCTGCTCTGGTAGCTGCAAATTGCTTACACAGTGTTGCTGTTATTGGTCATATTAGAGCAGCTGTGGCCAGGTGGCCACTCATCTGCCTAGTACAAGACCACCGGTCCCTCCTGGCACCTCCACGCAAATGTCTGGCTTGGATGACATCAGAGACTTTCCTGGAAGCCAGTCAGCCCCCAGAAGCACTGTGTGCAGGTGGGGGCCGCCGAGCTCAGGGACAGCAGCCCACGGTCCTAAGAGCTGACCGTCCAGAAGTGGCTCAGAAAGGATGCAGCTTCCAAGAACCAGAAATGGGAATCACCCTGACATGCTGCATGGTATAAGCGTATGAAATTATCACTGTGTCCTTAAAATGTCTGCAGGTATCATGCATCGACTAAAACTATAAAGGAGAAAAATGTGTGTTTAATGTCTTTGGTGTGGTTTTCCATATAAATATCTGCACACAGAGAGGTGTTAATAATTCCAGCCTCAGTACCCAACTTGAGATCACACAGGCTCTACACTAATAAAGGCATAGTTAACCAAGGCTGCAACCTGACCAGCATTTCAAGAAATGCAGTGTAATGAACAGGGCCCGGGGACAGCTGTGGTCTGTTACTGAAGATCCCAGAAGGCTGGGATAGGGGAGTCCCGGAAAGCTGGGACTCCAGGTGATGGACAGCAGCTTCACCTGTGGGCTCTCGGTGTGTTGCTTTTTCCCTTGCTCAGAGTGCTAATGGTTGACCCCTGGATGAACCCAACGATAGGGAAGGGATGGAAGCTAGTGGAGACTGTGGTCACGTTCGTGACAAAGCACACAGTCCTTGCTTGCTGAAATGGTTATGCACGAGATCACACTGCCTACCCTAAATAGAGCTGATTTGCTGCAGGGGTTCTTTGCTCACTGGGGGACGAGTCTCAGGGAGTCCTCTGAGCTACCTTCGTCAGGTCTTCTCATCGTTCCTTTTGGCACCCACACATAACATTGCAACACAAGGCAGTAGGCAGTGGGAGGAGAGGGTGAGGTGGGCCTGCGTTCTCCTGGGGCCGGGCCTTCCCTTGCAGCAGCTGGCTGCAAGGCACAAGGCTGCCTGGTGATGAGGACACCCCACATAGGGTGCTGCCACACCTCCTGGGGTGGGAAGGGCAAGGACAGAGCTGCAGGTAAAAGCCCACAGTGCTGAGTTCCCCAGTGCAGGAGGGTGTGGAGTGGGGCCTGTACCCAGCTTTGCTTCTGTTCTTTCTGAACTGCAGGTGGCACAGTGATGACAGTGCCCAGGCTGCAGCATGCCTCTGCCTCTCCCTGAGCCAGCCAAACACTGTGTGGGCCACTTCCAAAACACCTTGGCCCAGGACTGCAGGTGCCCTGGCCCATGCTGGGATCCCAAGTGCCTGGCAGCCACTGTCTCTGCGATCAACAGGACAGGAGCTGCTGAGGTCCCTGCGCACAGGCTACAGCACTGTGTACTCAGCAGCAGCAGATGTCAGGGTAGTTTTCCCTCCCTGACTTTGTACCCTTCCAGGCTGGATACTTGGGGCCCCACCAGCCAGCCTGTGACGGGCAGGAGGGACCCAGAGGACAGAGTCGGTGGGAGCAGGGCTAGCTGGCCTGAAGGTGCCACCTTGTCACATGACCTCTGCACAGCCTACAGAGTGGCCTGGGGTGGGGGTTCTAGCGCCAAGGGCCCTGAAAGCACCTAGAGGCGCATTCCTGCGGAAAGCCCGAGCCACAAGGAACCTGCCCAGGCAGCCTGGCTCCACCTCTGTCCTCAGCACCACGGGCGGGCGCCACGAGTTTGGACGCTGAGTCACCTATGCAGAGCAAATTCCACTGCAGCTGGGGCGCCAAGCCCCTGCCTCTGGGCCTGCCGGCTCAGATGAAGCACCAGGTGCGCACGCAGCATGGGGCAGGAGCATGTCAGGGGTGTGTGCATGTGTGCATGCGTGTGTGTGTGTGTGTGTGTGTGTGCGTATGCATGTGTGTGTGTGTGGTGCGCAGGACATGAGGAAGGTAGGCGCTCAGGATGGCAGGTCAAGGCCTCAGAGGACAGTGCGTCCAGCTCACCCAAGGTCCGACTGCTGTGTGCTCCATCCACCCACCGCACCTGCCGACTCTAGGCCCACTTGCTCCTGTCACCGATTTCCACACTCGAGCCAGAGAAGATTTGTTGTGTCCTTGGCCACTTGAGGAACAGAGGTTCAGACCGAGTGAGCAGCACCCCGGGTCATGCAGCTGCACGCCTGGACACCAACTGCACCCGTGGCATGCCCTGAAATGCACACTGCTGTTTACACATGCTTGAGGCGCAGGCGACTGTGCTGAGCCTGGGTCTCCCTGTGAGGCCGACTGCAGAGTAGGCAGGCGGGGACCCTGAGGACCCTGCTCCAGAGGCACGGCCAAAGACACACATGGGGAAGCTGAGGAGAGGGACGGACAGGAGAAAGTGGAGATGGCAGGAGGCAGCAAGAACCACGTCCTCCCTAAAGGCCACATGGTCCTGAAGCCACCCTCAGAGCAGACAGGAAGTGACCTCATGAGGGGCAGCTTTCTGGTGGTCAGCAGCACACATGTGCCAGGCCTTGAGGTGGCCTCTACCAGGAAGGACCCAGATCTCCATGATGGCGCCCTGGCAGGGCCTGTGCTCACCTGACAGTACCTGGAGGGAGCCTGGGCTCTGCCCAGCCTCCAGCAAGAATGCAGCCCCCTAGCTTCCAGTGGTACCGACAACTTCAAACTGGGGCTGAATCATGTTTTCAAGGGACTTGTCACTAAACCATGTGCACAGAAAGCATGTCTTAGCTCAGAGCAAGACCTGGCACGGTCCTGAAAGTGGTCACAGCACTGAGCTGGACCCACAGGCCAAGCAGCAGAAGGGAACCCTCAGCTTTGGGAGGAGCCCTGGGCTTGGAGGTTCTGGAGGTGGCTGGCCGGGTTGGCCTTTCTGGGGAAGGCAAGAAGAGTGCAGCCACGTACTTTGTAACTAGCAAGCTCCATCTCACCCCTTCGTGGTCTCCTCCCCTCTGTCACCTCCTGGTCTGTTGTCAGGCATGGTGAAAAGGTGGCCATGCCGAAGGCGTGGGTCCCCACACAGGAACAGCAGGAGGGTCACGCCCACGCTCTCATGTCTTGCCTCCTGCCCTAACTATAGGGCAAGGCTGACACGCTGACCTCAGGTCCCGTGCTGAGACCAGAAACTTGGTGCCTCGCGGCTCCCCTGCAGGTCCAAGCGCCTACTCCTCCCTGCCACTGGCCAGGAAGGTGGCACGGCTTCTCCCTCAGACCTCGCACTGCGGTGCCTCTGATGCTAAGTTTTGGAACTTGCCAGCTCATTTTTATGCTTGTTCTATGCTGTGGCAATGGCTTCAAGTCATAATAGCCTGAACGGCTCAGGAAATATTTTCCTGTCCCCTGGGCGGTTGGCTGGCAGGGACTGCAGGAACCGATCCCGGCTCCGTGCGAAGCACCCAGCACGTAGCTCTCCCTGCACGGTGCCAGGAGCCTAGCAGAGGCCATGGCTGCAGGCCAGGACTGGGGCTCCACATTTGGAAATGTGTTTGAGTTTTTATTCTCTAAACAACAACAGCAAAGGCCTGGAACTCTCTTCTTTGAATAGTCACCATCAAGCATGTAGAGCACTCTACCACCCTCAGGATGTTCTGCAGCTAGAAACTCCCTCTAGAGCTCTGGGCTCTGGAAGGCAGGATGATGGGTCTGTCTTGGGCTCAGTCCCCGTTTCTAAACATTTCTGCTGGTAGCTATCAGCAGATCACATCTTACACCAGTCATGCCGAGCGGAACCTCCGGATGAACTCTGGGACCAATTCTTCTGCGTCACCGCAGCTGTTAGTTCTCAGGCCCATGGTCTCCTCTGAGAGCAGCGTCCCCGAATCAGGACAGGAAAGCCAGGTCCTCGGTCTCTGTTGCAACCCACAAGAGCATTACAGGGTGAGGGGCACATCCATGAGAGGTTCCAGGACAGACACAGGTCACAGCCAGGCTGTCAACCACAGTGCTGAACAGGGACCAAGTGTAATTGGGGCAGCAGGGCCCGCAGGCTTATGGCAGGGCGTTGTGTCCACTCCTGGGCTCCGTGTCATTACAGAAGGGAGCGCTACGGAGGGTAGGCCCTGGACAGGGGGGCCAGCAAGTGCTCAGGCTGCCCTGGGGCCCCGCCAAGGGTTATTTTTTTTCCCTCTCCTCTCTTTCCCAATTTAGAACAAGTTGCTGGGATAAAGAAGAGAAGAAAGGCAGCTCCGCCGTGACCTCCCCCTGCAGGAATGCTCCTGGCCAGGCTGCAGGGGGGTGGGGGCTCATCGCCAGGCGCCCAGGGCCCGGGAGCTGAGCCATCCCACCCTGTCCTGGAGCCCCGCAGGCCTCACCCTTAACTAAGGCAGAGCTGTGCAGACTGGGCTCAGAAAGGAACAGGTGTTCCCAGTCTTGTAGAACTCAGGCAAAACTCAGAGGCCAGTGAGAGTCTGGCTGTCCCTGCTGCCCCCAGCCACCACCCGCCCCCTCCTGTCAGCTGCCTGGTTCTGCACGGCCCAGGGAACCGGGCCAAACAGCCATCCTGTTACCAGAAATGCACACGTAGATGCCCTGCCCACCCTGCAGGCTGCCAGGAGCTGGGGTGTCTGTTCTGTGAGAACCACCGAGTCAGCTGCTGAGGGGGGACCTCAGGTCACCAAGTCACACCCATGGATTCCCTGTGCAGCCTGCGCTTACACTAGGCATGGCTGCACCTGGTGTTTCTCCAGCAGTATGCTCATCTTCACCAGGTTTCACACTGCATGAAGAACTCAGGTGCCGGCACTGGTCCTTCCTTCCCGGGACTCTCAACTCACTCCCAGAAGAGTGGCCCTGCACACCCGGCTACGCCCTCCAAGGTGGGTCCTGAAGTCACCTCTTCACCACTCTGCATCGGCTGGCCTCGGGGCCAGGTCTCCCCTGTAGTCCTCAGCCCTGTGCAATCTGCCTGGTACTTAGGCCCCCACGGGGGTGGGACCTCAATTTCAGATTCCAGAGATGCAGTGTGCAGACCACGGCGCACCCGGAGGCCAAGGCTGGCCTAGCAGCACCGCGTCTCGGCCCGGGCCGTGTTCCCTTGCTAGATCCAGCTGAGGCCACAGGGCCCCCTCCCTGGTGGACTCTTCTATCGTCTATCTCTTCTTCTAAGAGACGATGCTTCTCTCAGGATAGGCTCCGTGGACAAATGGAAGCAAACCTGGAGACAAGAGCAACTCCCCTGAATCCTGTTGTGACGGTGCTGCTGCTGGCTTATAGGCGACCTCTGACCATAGTCCTGGCCTTCTCCCTTCCCACCCATCACATCCAGTTTTCTCTGCTTTCAACGTAAATGCGAGAAAATTACTCCCCTCATTAACACATTTCAAGCAATTGTTATACTGTATTTAATCTGGGGACCAAATGTATGCTAAAATAAGAAACTGCTTTTGCACACTACACCCCCCAAATTACTTCTGTGGCCTGCAATCGGAAGCCCGCTGTCTTCTGAGACAGTCGTGCTGTGCTTCTGGTGGCCAGGGGACTCTCACGTGCCATTCGTGGCAGCATCGCTACGTCGGCGTCGTGGAATGAGGCACTAGCGTTTCTTTCTGTGGACTGTGAGGGAAGAAGGATATCCGACCTGCTATGAAGGAATTTTGCAAGCTAGATGTAACTCGAAGGTACCCTACGCTTCTTCGCAGAGCCACTGTAACTATGTTCGCTCGTCAGCTTCCCTCCAGTTTCCCGACAGCCTACACCGAGTCGCGCTGAAGAACCCGAACCCAGCCCGGAAGCCCTGACACAACTTCCAGGCACGCGGAGGTGCTCCAAGTAACCCCGCATTAAGGAAAACAACATTTCAATACAAAGGTTAGTAGGTGACTTTTTAAGTGGGTACAGGTGAGTGTAGGGAGCTCCCTTCTGAGCACGTGGGCTGCTCTCCGGCACCGGGACACGCAGGTCTGTCGCTGGACTCCCGCAGTCACGTGGCAATCCAGGCAGGTGCGTCTGCGTGCCCTTGCTGTGCGAGCTCAGCTCCAACCGGGCTCGGGCACTGCGTGGGGTGAGGGTTGCCCGGGCTTCCGGCCTCTTGCTCTCCCGGCTGCGTCCTCCTGCCACACGGCCTCCCTCTGACCGAGCACGCGAGCCCCACCCTCCTCCGCCCCGCCAGGAGCCCTGCCCACCCCAAGCCTGCCTTCCCGGCAAGCCGGCCCTGCCACATCCGCCCTCGTTCCTGCTAGGGTCTGTTTCAGTTTTGCAATTCTACTCGTGTCATCCTCCAAGCCTTTCGTTCTCCTAACTTTCCAGCAAAAGAGACCTTATGAGAAATCTTGTTTATCTTAACTAAATATCTCAATTAAAACATTCCATTCCAGAAGCAAGACGCAGAAGTTGGCACCTTCACTGCTGCTGGCACGGGCCACAGAAACAAGGAGCTGCTTCCTGCCACTCGTCCCTGCGGGGGCGCCCATGTCCCAGGGGCCAGCAACTCCCACAGGGTGGGACACGACACAACAGCTGGGCGCTGCCTTAGGGCCCCCAGGTGCCGCCTGGGGCTCGTAGGACAAGCCCCACGTTTGTCTGCAGCTGGGGAGGTGCTGGGGATCACTCTGGGCTCCAGGCACCTGAGCCGCGACCTCCAAGCTCTCCGAGGACTGGGCTCAGCCCGCAGGCTGCTGTGCCGGCCACTGCACGCATGCGCAAAGGCTGCGCGTGCCGCGCCTCCTCCGCAAGCGGGTGATACACGTGGCGGGGGCACAGGCCCTCGTGCTTCAGCAAAGACTTGGCTGGGAGAGTCTTTCCTCAGCAGTCTAGGGGCAGCAGCGCATCTGCACCCGAGAGGGTCCCCCTGGTCCGAGGAGTCCTTCCGCTCTGGCCTCTGTGCCCTCGCAGGTTCTGTAGGTGAACGACAGGGCTGCCACTTCGTCAGCTCCAGTGGGAAGAGACGCCCACTGCGGTGGCCCCGGATGTGATATGGATGACAGGGGGACGTGGAACGTCATAGTGTTGCTCAGGGTGCTGAGGCAGAGGCAGGAGGAAAACCAGCTCCCGCTCTATCTTCCCAGGGGGCGAGGACCCCAAGGCAGTGCAAGCCAGAGAGGCCACAAGCCACTCTACTAATATGACTGGAGATGCCAGATTAGGTAGGAATGTTGGTCACGTCATAGAGTGTGACCGAGGGCTCGGGGGCACAGGAGAAATGGGGTTCTGAGCAAGGAGACATGGGGAGAGTGCCTTCCCAGAAGTGGAGGAAGGGGAGGGATCTCTGCTCCCTTTCCTGGAGACACGGCCATTGGTGTTGGGCACCCTGAGGACAAGAGGATGGATGGACAGGGGTGGCAGCCCCCTCCAGCACCGTGGCTGTGGAGGGCCTGCACAGCCAAGCTGAGGGCCACCTCGCCATGCAAAATGAGGAGCCAAGGCCCTGCTCTGGGAGCAGGGACGCCCAGCCAAAGCCGCCCTGGGACCAGACAACACATAGAGCAGCTCCTGCCCTGGCAGTGCCAGCCACCCCATCCACCTCACCCCAGGTGGCATCTGGCCTGTTCCCACCCAGAAAATGTGCAAGGAAATGACCATCTTGAAATCAAAGCCATGTTCCAGAGGTAATTTTTCAAGTTAACCGGTTATGCCCTGGCAACTTTTCTCAAAGAGTTCAGACACACTCACCTGAATCATCTCAGGAGTCTCACCAAGATCCCAAGCTTTGCTCCACTGGCGCAGGGGGCTGAGGGTCCAGGTGGCTCCTGACAGGAGCAGGTGCTGCCTGGTTCACAGGGCAGGATTTGGAGCTCGGCCTGTGCAGGGCCACGTGGTGGCCTGAGCCACGTGGAGGCCTGAGCCACGCTCACTTCTGCCGCAGCCCAGAACACAGGTGTGTACCCTTCAGATCTCGCGTTAGGCATGCTGGTTCGGAGTATATCACACAAGTCCTTTAAAAAAACAAACTCATCATGGTCTCATAGAAAAGTCAGAACAAGAACCCAGGGCAGGTCCCGACCCCAGCGCCCAGCTTCCTGGAGTTATCATCCCACGCAGACATGGCGGGACCCTCAGACCCAAGAAATGAGCCTTCGTCCAAAGCATCACTTCAGCTGCTAGGCCCAGTCTAGACTGCAGCTTCTCCTCCGCTACTGTTTTCCTATCCAGGACCCTGCTGGGCAGCCTGCCTCTGTCTGCCCAAGGCCTGGGCCTGGACCTGCCCCCGTCCTGCAGACCGCGGCCTTCTCAGAGTGTCACGTTTGCCTGTCAGATGTCTGAATGCTGACCAGGCTAACTCTGCAGTTCGGCAGTGATGCCCCAGGTGCCCCGTGGTGGCTGGTGGAGTCCGTGGCAGCCACAGCAACCTCAGCCTCTTGGCGAAGGTTAATTCCGCCAGGTTTCTCCACTCGTGAGGAAGATTCCTTTCACAGCTCCCAGTTGTCCTCTTGCTAACGGCCCCTCACATACCCCCATAGTCAGCATTTGGAACCCTAGTGAAATTTCTTCCCAGGTAAAGGGGACCCCCATCTGCACCCCTGGAAGCTGTTCGGTGAGGCTGGAAAGGACAGTCCTGATGGCCTCAGTGCTGCCTCGCACCTCTGATGCTCTGGACAGAGTGAGTGACTGTGTCCAAAGTGCTGTGTCGCTCTTCACTACTGAAACCTTTCGGGAAGGAGGCATCTGTTTTGGAAATGCAGGACCTTGGCAAGGCCCAAGGAAGGTGTGTCAGAAGCCACGCAGGCTCTGCCTCTCCTGTAGAGTGCAGAGGCAGCTTCTACAGGCCTCGCAGTGGCGATGCTCAGCTCTGGCCTCTGAGGCCAGGCTGGGGATGGACAGGGAGTGGCTGTTCATGGCTGGATCTGACTTGCAGGACAAGAGGCTGGGCTTTGCCCAACACCCAGCGGGAGCTGTGACTCCAAGCAGCACAAGGAGCACAGCAGCCACGCCACGGAAAACGAGATCCGTGGATAACTGGCTCCATAAACGGCAAAGCCTTGCAGGCCCGGCCCGCAGGTCCGGAGCCAACTACCCCATGGGACCACCGTACGCAGCCACCTCCAGGTCTGAGATGTGGCTTGTCACTGTCTTCATCTTTTTTTAGAGAGAGAGAAAGAGAAAGAAATTGAGGCTTTGAAGAGTCACATTACTTGCTAAAATTCACATTTCAGTACATAGGACTGGGACTTGATGGAAGGTCATGGGGAGTGGGGCGGGCCAACGTAGCCCAGAGCCAGCCTGGGCCCTGAGAACACATGGAGGACCAAGGCTCCCCCACTTCCGGAGCTCACTTTCAGCACAAGCTGTTGCCATCGGGCTCTATTAATTTGATTTTTTTTTTAATCAGCTAAAATATCAAGAAAAGTATGCAGGCCTCATCATCCATAAGCTCTGGGCTCCGCTCGGTACACTTAGCGATCCTGGTCATTCCTAGCAAGGAAGAAAGCTCGCCAGAAATGCCTGAGGGATCTGGCTGGTCTCTGTCCAGTCAGTACTGCCAGGCAGCCCCAGACAGGAAAGGATGGAGGGAGGGTGGGAGGCCCGTGCCACCAGCATGCCCACGGAGAGCGCTACCATGCGGCTGTGGCCCCAAATCCCTGGCTGTCCTCCTCCAGAGCAGTCAGGCCCAGCAGTTCTCTGAAAAACACATGCCACCGGGTAAAGAAATGCCACCAGACTCCCTGGAGAGGGGTGCTGGGGAGTCCTTTGAGGCCGAGTGACCCACACAGCAACAGCAGCTAGAGAGGACCCCTGTGAGGTGGAAGGCCTAGGATACCCCACCTGGGACACAAGGCCTCCCCTTAGTGTCCGACTGACCCTGGGGTGCAGGTAGCAGGGCTGTGCCCGTGAGCCCTGAGAACCAGTTTAAGTTTCCCAGCCCAGAGACAGATAGACTATGGCTTTGGTCCCAGCCCAGGCCCAGGAGCCTCCATGGGTCTCCGCAATGCCTGTGTGGTTCCCCCATCATCTGCAGCCCCTGGAGTCTACCAGGCCCCGTCCCATCACCTGGCTGGAGATAGTGCTGCCCTGTCCCTTCTCAACATGGCTTCCAGTCAGATAGGAGTTCACAAGGCCTCACTGGGCTCACCCCTGGCATGGAGTCCACTAACGGATGCTTGGGAGTCAGAGTTTCCATGTTGAACTTCCTGGGAATCCAGAAGGAGTGCCTGCTGGGGTTTCCCAGAAGAGAGTCAGTTCTGGTGCCTGTCGCGGAAGTTCAACACAGCGGGAAGTTGAAACGGGCAATGGTCCGGTCAGTGCTAAGCAGCCCTGCTGGGAGGCAGCACCCCTCCTGCACATCTGGACCGTTTTAGCGTTGGGGGTTGGACGGGCTTGCGTCTGTGTACACAGGCGAGTCTGTCCAAGCTCGGCACTCTGGCCTGCAGTCAGCCCAGGGCCGGCAAGTCTCCCTGGAGAAGGTAGAATTCTACGATTTCCCTCTTGGCTATTTCCTCCTGCCTTGCTTAATTGAAGCAAGCCTTCCCTCCCATAACAAGTGCCTCCAAGCTTGCCCACTGACCGAGCCAGCTGGGCTGCGGCTGGAAGGTGCTTGACCCAGCCTGGCAGGCTGTGTACAGAGGTAGAGACGGAGCCCTCGCTGAGATGCAGGTGCAAGCCCTGACCCAGCTGCACAGATGGTGCCCACCAGCAATCCGCTCCTGCCTCAGCCTGGCCCTGCCCCAGCCTTCTGCTGCACACCACACACACACACACACACACACACACACACACACACACACACACACACGTGCTGATAGATGCCCTGAGCTGCACCATCAGCCCCCATATCTTCACTCTGGGATGTGGTCACCGGGCTGGGACAAATCCCAGTGGCTCTCAAAGTCACACCTGAGTCCTTGCATCTGTCGGGAGGTAGGCTGGGTCCAGGCCTCAGCACAGAGATGGTCACTAAAAGCAGAGCTAGGATCAGAGCCGAGGGAGTGGCACACAGGCTACCGGGGCGGGCAGAGCTGGGGCTAGGGGCAGCCCAGGAACCCCACAGGAGACCAGGGCTGTGACCAGGGCCCCTGTGACTCTATGGCTCTGGCTGGGGGTGGGGAGGGTGCTGCAGAGGCCACAGAGCAGCTGCCCGTGCCTTCCCAGTGCCCCACAATGACCCTTCACATGTAGCAGTTTCAGCCCAGGCACCAATGGCATCGTGAAGTAAAGTTCTGGTGACAAAGTTCCAGCAGGACGGCACAGCAGTGCGATAGCTGTTAAGCCAAATTTCAAAGATCAGCGTCATGCCAGAAAGACACTGAAGAACAAGACCAACTTTGTTTTACTGTATCTCAGCTAAGATCACTAGCAAGATGACTCATGACCAGGAGCATGGGCCTGCGTGAGCTCTGGGGACAGAGATTTTGCTGCTGGCCTTGGCCCTACCGGGCAGTGTGAAGGTGCCAAGGACAGGCACTCTGCCTGCCATGAGATCACATGCAGGACAAGCTCTGAGGGTGGCTCCATCACCTGTCACAGGCTACAGTACGCCTGAGTCCTCTCACTCCAGCTTGATTTCTAAAGCCACTGTCCAGAGGGACAGAAATAATGCCGGTCCCACAAATGGAGCAGAAGGCCAGGACGAGCACTGGAAGGTGAGACCAAAGAAGGAGCCGGAAGGGCACAGTTCCACCCTGGGATGACCTGCGTGGGGCCCTCTGGAGAGGCCTAGGTCTTGGGCAGAACTTGCCATGCCAAACCTCTGACAGAGAGGCAGAGTGTGAGATGGGTAGAGAAGTAAGATCAGGGAATACCAGCCCCCTCGCCACGGTCCCTCCCTGGCCTTACGTGGTCCCCCAGGGCAAAGGGCAAATATACCACTTAAGCTCAATACAGCAGGCTGAAGTATAATAATCCCAAGACTAGGATGGAGGCCTCCTCAGCAGCTGTGTCCCCATCCAGGGCTGCTGCAGCCTCGGCAGGGGCTGGGCCTCACTGGCCCACAGGGACCCGAGAACCACAGACAGGCCAAGCCCAGAGGCTCGGGTGCCTGGCTGGACCAACCCCTTCCCTTGGCCCCCGTCTGTCTATGGGCATCATAGCGTGCACATGGCTGCCTCACCGCACTGAGTCTTCAAGCCTCTCCTCACCATGGTCCTCCTAGAGTGGATCCCACAGAGCACTGGGCTCTTCTCTCCTGGCTGCAAACATACCCGTGGCCTTAGCTGTCTGCCTGCCTTTCATCCAGTTTGTGCCCAAGCCTTAGACACTCCTGGCCCACATCCGTCTGCCTCTCTGCCTGGTTCAGAGCCCTAACACAGCCACTTGGTGGGCACAGCAGGCGTGACGCTGGCTCATGTTATCCTGTCCTTCCTCCTCCACATCCAGTATGAGGCCAAATGCCCAACCCCCACTCTGACCACCAAGGTCTTCCCCAGGAACCCCCCCCACACTCTGACCGCCAAGGTCTTCCCCAAGAAGCCCCCACTCTCCAGGTGGGGGTGACTCCAGAGCCCCAGGCAGCCATGGCACCTCCCTGCCTGCCCAACAGCAAAACGGGTGCTGCCCAGGCTCTGCTGGGCACTTGTGTGTCATGCTGGCAGGCCTTGTGGGGCAGCCCTGCCTCACACACCCAAGTTAGTCTGCCTCTTCCTTCCTCTCCATGATAAGCTTCTAGCCCAGGCCAGGCAGGTCCATGTCCATCCTGGTACCCACCTGAGAGTGGGGCACAAGGGCCCCATGCTGGTGAGCCAGGGGTTGGGAGCCCTCACTAGGGTAATAGCTACATTCGTGCCCACACGAGTATCACTGTGTAGCTAACACCATAGGGAACAGAAGTGACATCAGATTGGACTTCAGCCTGTGCCTTGCCTGCGTGTGCTGAGGGCAGCTCTCTTACCCAGGTCCAGGGGTGAGTTAGGCCTGCCGGTGCCCTGTCCTTACCAGATACTTCACTCCTTTCAGGGGTCGGAGTATGCCAGCAGGTCTGATGAGGCCCGACAAGAGGCCAGTCGGCAGTTCCTGGTGTCTCCGACCCTGGGGACCAGCCAAGGCTGGTGTAGGAGGAGCTACAGTCCTGCCCTCCCTGGTGGGTCCTGAACACGTCGGGAGCACCTGCCCCGCTCAAAGACACCCTCAACTCTTCCCGGCCCTGAGCCTCGGGTTGACCTCAGGTCTGCAGTAGGGGCAGCCTCAGGTTGTGGTCTCCAAAGATACTCTGCAGGATGGACAATGCCATGATCTCTGCAAATCCCGGGCCTGCTGCCTCTCTGCCACACAGGGGCTGACATCCGAGTGCGTAGCTCAAAGCCCTAGAGTCCACCAGCAGAGTGGAGTCTGCCTGGGCAGTGCAGGGACTGGGTTGGGCCCCGAGGCTGAAGTGAGCCGGGACCTCTGTCTGAGGCCATTATCTGGTGTCGTCACCTCTAACTAATGGGGAAAAGATGGGCTCCAGCAGCTGCGAATGTGCCCGCTGCCCTGCCCATCCTGGCCTTCCCTGGGGTCGTCTGTGTTTTTCCACGTCATGCATGGTTAACCCTTGACCCCTGGGACCCCTCACAGTATGGGGGCCCTGGAAGCACCTGGGCGGGGCAGGCCTTAGGAGAAGCC
This sequence comes from Myocastor coypus, assembly GCA_004027025.1. Classification (NCBI taxonomy): domain Eukaryota; kingdom Metazoa; phylum Chordata; class Mammalia; order Rodentia; family Myocastoridae; genus Myocastor; species Myocastor coypus. The sequence goes on along the minus strand of PVJA010006557.1, from coordinate 10,176 downwards.
ATCGCTAGGCATACAGGGATGCAGAGCTCCAGGGGGGTAGGGGCTGCGCTGCTGCCAGGGACCCCACACCCCTGCTTGAAATGATGGTTTGTGGGAGTGAGTGAGCAGGTCACAGAAACTACATACCATGAGTACAGACCGGGTCACCATGGCACTGTGTCCGAACAGCACTGCCTGTGTTCCCCACCAATCACCCAGCCCAATAGCAGGAAGGCAAAGCACCAGGACAGCCTGTGGGAAGCCATTTACCACCACTTCTTCCTTTGTGCATGCGCAGAGGATGGCCAGGGCAGGCAGCTCTGATCGCTGTGGCCCCGGAGGGCTAGAATCGGGAGCGCCCTTCATGAAGGAGGAGCTGGAAGGCACCCTAACTGTGCTCACCCGAGGTCCCTGTGCTCTGGGCAGGGTCAGACAATTCAGGAAGGAAGCAGGACTGTTCTTCCCTCCCGAGCCAGCCACACCACAGGGCAACACGGAAGGGCTGCGACCGCCAAGCTCTCGCTCAGCGGATGTTCCACCTGCCACACCCCATACCTACCCTGCCCTGTTCCTGTCCTGCAAGATGCTGCCCTAGGTCTGCAAGAACCTTGTGCTTGACAGGCAAGCACTTATTCCACAGAGCTATCTCCCCAGCCCCATTGTAATCTAGTTTTAAGAGCTATATGTTCTGTACATGTTGCTGTGTGATTTGAAGATATTTTCTCTTAAGTTGTAGCTTACCTTTTCTTTTATCTTTTCAACAATGAGCTCCCCACAACAGAAGTTCTTTATGTCTACTCAACACGCCCACTTTCTCATCTATGAGCCCTAAGCCTTCCACTCTCCTTCTCACTTACGAAGCATGTGTCTGGCATCGCACCTAAGGAGCCCTTGCCAAACCAAGGCCACAAAATTTTCTCCTGCATTTTCCAATATTGTAGGAAATAGGCTTAAGGCCCACACTAAGGTCTCTGATCCATCTTGAGTTCAGTTCCATAGGAGTCACGATGGATGTGTATTTTCTCAAGTTCTTTTATTTTAATGTACCATGAGTAGATACAAATACAGAAAATCTAAAAAGCACTCTGTTCATGTCTAAGAAAAATAAGACAAAATTTCATAACAAAATAGAGAATCACAATAGTTAATACAGCATAAGATCCTTTCTCAAAATAGAGAAAAGAAAAGGCTGGGGCCAGCGAGATGACTCAGTGGATTAAGCACCTGCTTTGACAAGCACAGGAGCCAGGGTTTGATCGCCCTTGCCACACACCTCCGTGCTGGCCCTGCTCCCAGGGTGCACTGAGCCAGCACCCAAGTCCCGGCATGGTGGTGCACGCCTGTAATGCCATCTCCGGGGAGGCTGAAAACAGGAGGATCCCTAGGAGTCCAAGCTACGTGGTGAGGCCCTGCACCAAATGCATAAAAATGAAAAAGAAGGCCAGTAGTATAGCTCATTGCGGAGGCAGTGTTCAATTCCAAGGAGAGAGAGAGAGAGAGAGAGAGAATCAGTTGGCCAAATCTGTGTTGATTTCTGGACCCTTGACCCTTGAAATGGGCTCTTGAAAGGGATTGTGTAGAATTTACAAATCAAGTGGGGAGAACTGAGTCTTCCAACCTATCAGCACTATGTACTTGCTCATTTGTTTACAATATGTTAAATTTCAGTAATATTTTGTGTTTTTTTTTAGTCCTTCGTATATTTTATCAGATTGTGTGTTTTACGCTATTTCAAATGGTATTACAATTTTAATTTAAACTTCTAGCCCTTTGTTGCCAAGTATACATAAACACAATTGGCTTAGATGCAGGCCTTTCGTTCCTCACACCCGATGACCCCACCTGCTGACTCGGGCAAGCTTTGCGGACTTCACCTGTTGTCTGCCCGACAGCCTGTCCCCGGCAGGGAAGATAGTTCCGCCTCCTCATCTCTGATGCTTCTGTTTCTGAAGAAGGGGTGAGAGTACCTCACTTGCTGTGTTCCTACCTTAGGAGAGCATGGGGTCTCTTGCCATTTATTCAGTCAAAAAGTTTTAGAATTTTTTATAGGTGCCCTTCATAAATGTACTAAATATTTTTATCAGAAATAGGTGTGAGATTTTATGAAGTGGTTTTTCTACATCTATTGAGGTGATGGTGGGATTTTTTTTTTTTAACTTGTCTGACGTCTTGAATTATAATACTGATTCTTTCACTAGGACAGTCTGTATTCCAAAGCCTGCTTTGGTCTCTATCCACCATCACCTTTGCAGAGGGCCTGTTTTGACTTTACGGAATGCTGAGAAGGCTGTCTGCATCTACAGATACATTGCCACTGTCTGGTCTTCCTGTCAGAGCAGTGCTGTCACTAGAGACCAACTCCGGGAATACTCTTCCTCCTGGATTTTCTGGAAGGCCTTGTGAAAGTTTGCAGTACTTCCTTTGCCATTTAGAACATTTCACTCACGAAACTCTCCGGGCCTGGAGTTTTCTTGTGGGAAATTTTTGCATTAAAATTTTAGCTTCCTTAGTAGATGAAAGGACAGGCAAGTTGTTCTTTTTTAGTGAGTTAGACTTTGTGTCTTTCAACAAATTCATCCATTTAACTCATGCTGTGGAGCTTATTGGTATAAAAAGTTAAATGCCATGTTTAGCCCATGAATCAATTTTATTTTGAAATCATGTATTAAGAGGCTCATGACACCCACTTACCACGTTTCCAGGCCATGCGGCATCTGTGCTGTTTCGCCCATGCACCTCCTGCCTGTGTCTTTCCACTCTTCTCCGTGATTAATTAAACAGGAGATCAACCGAATTTATTGATCTCTTTGCATAAGCAGCTTTTGTTTCTATGGGTTTCCCTGACTCTTTTTAATTTTTAACTTCCTCGAGCTCTTGTCTTGAGGTGGCTTCCTCGGTGCTGCCTGGGTCTCACCTTCTCCTCTTCTACTTTCCGAGCTGCTTGGCTCAGCTCCCCGCCCCACTTCCTCGGCTGCACCTGCACTCCAGGCTGTCAATCCACACTCTGCTTGTGTCCAGTGCCTTCTCTCCCACCCCCCACAGAACCCTCTGGAGACCCAGACCGACCCCCGTGTCCCTTCCCACCAGCTCCACTGCCCCAGCTGCGCTCTGGCTTGTCTGCTGCTTGTCCTCGGACTCCATTCCCGGCGTGCCACCCACAGAAACCTTTAGCCACACATCAGATAACTCTCACTTTGGAGCCCAGAGCCCATGCATCAGAATTTCACCAGCCTGAGGCCGCTCTGCCAGAGCCCAAGCCCCAGGTGTCCACACAGACCCACACACACTGCAGCCCCTGGCCACGCAAGGCTCTCAGACGAAATGCAGGAGAAACAAGACATCCCCCACCAGACCCTGTCCAGATTCCTGGCACAGACTCCGTGGCGGTGTTGGAAAGGACAGCACCCCCAGGAAGTGTACCCCTGCTTAGAGCCTCCCAGCACCAACCTGGGAGGTCTGCAAGGCTGCTCATGGCGTTGCGCATGGCCCAGAAGCTCAACTTGTAGGTCTTCACCATGTGTATCGAAGAGAAACAAAGGCATACAGCCCCACAGAAGCTTGTGCAAAAAGTGCACATAGCAGCTTTATCTCCGAGGACCAAAGAGTGCAAATTACCCAACTGTCCATAAGCCGAACACCAGACACACAAAATATGGTATATCTAGCAACAGAAATGAGACGTTGACCCGCACTGCAGGAGGAGTATGGGAAAGCCCAGGCATGGGCAGGGAAGCTGGGCCAACGCTGCTCATTGCCTCGGGCAGGCTTGGGGGAAAACTAGAAAGGGCAGGTGGGGGCTTCTCTTCAGGTACAAAGATTTTGAAGTTAGATTGCTGCAATTCTGTACCAACAACCATTTAATTACTTTTTAAGTAGGTAGATCACATGGTGCTTGAATGGTGCATCGATAAAGTCATAGAAGATCTCCTCGAAAACTTGAACAACATTTAAAATCAGGTGATTTGTTTTGTATACACAGCTCCACACACACGGCACTCTCTCCTCATGCTCTCGCTCTCACTTTCCCTTCCTGGAAGACCTTAGCCAGGAGCTGCCCTTCGAGGTGTCCCTGCAGACACCCCTGGTTTCCTTTCTGCCCAGAGCTGCCTTGGGCTGAAGTCCCAAGCAGAAGTCTCAACAAAGAGTTCCTCCCAGGACTGCTGTGGCACGAAGCCTCGTCCTTCCTGGTATAGCCGGGTGCCCCGCTTTCCCTTGCGTAGCCATTCGGCAGCCTACGTAGGCATGGCTGTCCACTTGGTTGGACTTGAGCAGACACTTTGCCACTTGGCAGCCAGAACAGTGTGTGGCACACAAGTGTATGCGACTATTCTAGGGACAGATGGGCCAGGCCCTCAGGAACACTGCCAAGGACAGACACACCAGTCACTTGTAGACATCCTAGGAAAGGACACAGTGCGAGCACACACCTTCCTCCGCCTGTCCTTGACTAGTTCTCACGCTCCAGTGTGCAGGAAGCCCAGGCAGTTCCTGACCAGTGACACCCCCTGGATGCCCCTCTCTGAGGAAGGGCTGTGCCTGGCTTTCAGGAGCTCTCGCAGCCCTGCCTGTGCTTTGGCCTTAGAGGACCCATGTGGGAGGCACTGGTGCTAACCCCAGGGCATGGTGCTCTCAGTCTTGGAAGGCCCATTACCCACTCTGAGGAGCCAGCTGGCTACTGACACTACACTTGCGAAGGACAGGCCAGTGGGGGACAGAGCTATATCTCTTGCAGAAAAAAAGCGTCAATCCATGGGTTTCACACCAGTGCCAGCATTCAGTATGATGCCAGTCACAGTGAATTAAAATGCACCATACGCTTCAGAAACTCACACATCTCTAGGAAAGTGGCCGCCGGGTGGGTGACCTGGCTTCAGGCCCTCCAGGTGCTCACCTTCCTGCTGGCTGATGCTGCCTCTGCAGGACCTGGGGACAGCCTGTGGACTGCAGTGGAGCACCGTGGCCTTGCAGCACCCTCCATCCTCCCGGCAGAGCCAGGGAAAGCAGCGTGAGGAGAAGGCAGGGAGCACCTGGCCGTGCCCTCCAAGCGGCACTGTGAGGTCAGGGCTCTGAGGAGGGAGGATCAGCCTGCAGAGGAGGGGCCTGCGATGGCCCAGGCGAAGGCTGCCATTCTGGTGCCCGTCACAAGGACTCCGATCAGCATCCACTTTTAAAAAATTAATTTTAATGAAAAGAAATCGCAGCGAGAAAGTTTCACAATAGGTTAGTAGGGTAGTTTTAATAAGTAATACATTGCGTACTGCTGTCTGTAGTAGCTGTTCAGAGTACAAGATGCAGATGTACCGTCTTGCATAAATACTATGAGTACAAATCTTTCTTCTCATTGAACTAAGAAAAAGTAGCTGTATGTAGAGTCCGATGGTCCACAATAGTAATGGGTTATCAGCACAACAGGCAATGTTGCTGGCTGTTGACTTGAGCCTTTTACAGCTCAGCATATTAGTTTGTCTTTACTTTTTATACTTCATGGTTAGACTTTTCTGCTGGATGGTTAAGGCCAAGATAAAGCAAGACTTGCATAACAAAAAATGTAACTTTGGCAACTGACAAAGTCAGCCAGATCCCCTCAGGATTCACCCGGAAACCATGTACAGTGGTTTGTAGATCTTTTGCCAGAGTCAGCCAGGTCAGCATCCTGACATCTGCACCAGGCACCACAGAACCCCACAGGAAACACGCTGACATACACACTAACACTCTGCACACCACACACAGATGGCGTCATGGACATAGCAGCACAAGTACAAGATGTTAAAACAACCCCAGGTGTGCATGTATGCACGCACACACGCATGTGCATGTGTATGTGTGTGACCGTGTCTCGTAGTAATCTACCGGTTGGTTCAAGCCAGGTATCCCTCCTGGACCACTTCCGCTGCTGGCCAAATAGAGGTCATACCTCTGGTCCTCACACCACACGAGGCCCACACCCGCAGCCCTCCGTTCAGCTCTGCAGGATCAGGTGACCCTGTGGCCGTCACAGAGAGCACAGAGCCAGCCCTCTGTGGACCCTCCCCACACCTACACAGGACGTGCAGCTGTGGTCTCCACCCTGCCAGAGAGACCAACAGCCGTCATTCCCATGGACCGTCCAAGATAAATTCCACTGTTAGGACAGCCGCTTTCTATTTCCACTTAAAGGAAATATTTGTTTTAGCTCACAGTTTTAGAGGCCCAGGTCTCCGATCACCTGACCCAATTGCTTTGGGCCTCAGGTGAGGCCCAGCGTCATGGTGAGGAGCGAGGGGTGGAGCAAAGCTGCCGACAGCAGGACCGGCAGGACGTGGGAGAAGCACAGCCCCTCTGGGGTTCCCCACTTCCCACAGCTCCACCCCATACAGTTTCCACCACCTCCCAACAGTCCATTCAGCTTTGCACCGTCCACGAATGAGCCCTGGACGAGGTCCGAGCCTGCACGATGCAGTCACCTCCCAAAGTCCCCACCTCTCGACATCACTGCACGTGGGGCCTGGCCGGGCTTCTAGCACGGGAGCCACAGTCCAGAGCGGGCAGTCCAGGGGGAGCCCCAGCACCACTGAAGAAGAGGGCTCCCACCTAAGGCAGCTCTCACACCTGGGCACCAGGAGCTAGGGCAGCAGGCTGGCCCTGGCGCTCACACGGCACCTGCAGTGGGTTGGGCTCCCAGTCTGGCCCCCTTTGCTCTCAGCCTGAGCTGTCCTCCCTTCACACAGTTGGCTGACACAACCTGGAATGGGGCGGGAAGCTTTTGGGTGTGGAAAGCAAGCCTGTCTTTTTGAACAAGTAGATGCCAGCTTGCCTTGAGCAGCCCGCCTACTCTCCTCACTCTGACTTTGCAAATGGGAAATGGGCTGTGGCGGATTGATTAATGGCCACCTTGTGAGGCGCAGCTGAACTCAATCAGCATGGTGCTGGGCGTGGAAGGCCCCCCTGGGGGTTGATGCCAGCAGCAGAAAAGGAAAACTGGAGGGGAGGGTGTGTGCCATGGCTTCTGGAGAAGCTTGTCGGCAAGAACTGGCTCTCCTGACAGGAATTCAGAAGTTCTCGCAGTTGGAGGAGCTCTTGGGTCCTCGCTGTTGCTGAGCATGGCTGGGGGGGGGTCTCTTGTGGGGAGCTCTGCTCCTCACCTTGGGCCTCCCTCCCTGGCTCCAGTGCAGGTCCTCAGCTGCTGGCACAGAGCCTTCACCCCACTGGGGAAGGCTTTCCAGTGTCCACCACCTTTGGGCCTTCCCAGTGCAGAGTCTTGATACAGATTCGCATGAGACATTGTCCTTGTGGGCTCTGGGCCTCCAGCCAAACTCCTGGAGGACGCTGCAATGGGCCCTTCGGTCTTTAACTCCTGCAGGACACTGTGTGGGATCCAGGCCCCCAGCTGGACTCTGGCTCTCACATGGGTGGGCAGATCTCCTGTGCTCTTGTGTGCGACTCCTAAACCCTGACCACCGCAAGAGGCTTCTGCCAGCACTCTTTTTTTGTCTTTTTGAGACAGGATCTCGCTATGCAGTTCAGACTGACCATGAGCTCACTTTTGTAACTCAGGCTGGTCTCAAACTCACACTGATCCTCCTGCCTCTGCCACCTAAGTGCTGAGGTTGTAAGCATGTGCCACCATGCCTGGCTGTGCGGGCACTTTTGTTGGCTCCTGGCTTGGGAACCACCTGCGGCTGTATGTCTGTGTCTCCCTGTTCAACACCCCTGTACTGATCTACTTTTCTCTTTACCGCACCAGCAGGCAGGAAAGGGGAGACTCAGGAGATGGGCCCCCTGCAGCAGCCGCCACAGCTTACACGGGGATCAAAGGGTCAGAGAACACTGAGCTCATGGGAAGGCACATCCACGGCCAGGTACCCCAATGTGCACCCCAGGGTGTGAGGAAAGTGGCATCCTCTCCGCACAGCATTCCCAGCCCAGCCTCTATCCTGGCCTAGGCTGCAGAACCAGGGAGGTCTCCCGGTCTCCCAGTCTCCCAGTCTCCTTTGTCAAATCCAGCCCACAAGGTGGCCGCCAGCACCCCCAATGGCAACTCCTCCTACAAGTCTTCCCACGGACTCCCACAATGAGCCCTCGGCAGGGCCCAACCGCACTCACAGCTGTGGGCCTTCCCAACGTTCCCGGGTCTCCCCACTCTCGAAGCTGCTTTCTTCCCTACTGCTGCCCAGGCCTAGGCTCCATGGATGCCCATTCTCATTCCTTCCCTCAGCCCCTGGGCCTGTGGGGAGGGAGAGCCAGGCAAGGAGACTCGAAGCATCTCGGGTGTGGCTGCAAACTGTTCCCATCCACAGCGAAGCGGAGAGAGGCGGATGCTGTGGGTGTTGGCAGCAGTCTGCGTGGCTGTGGTTTCCAGCACGTGGCCAAGAGCATATCAAGCCATAGGGGCCATGGGCACGAGGGAAGCATGGCTCCATGGGCTATAAGCCGAGGCCATTGGGTCAGCAAAATCCAAGTGCACATGACACACAGCTGCAGGTCATCGTCCATAAATTAGAGTTTAACAACTTAAATGAAGCACTGAAGGCGAATTTTGTATCTATCACACTATGAACCTGAAATCCGAGTGCCAGGGCCCCTCACTGATGAGCTGGGGTTGGGAGCCCCCACCAGGGTAATAGCTGCCCTCATGACCTGCACAAATATCCCTGTGCAGGTGATGCCATAAGCTACAGGGACATCAGACTGAATGGTAACCTGTGCCTGCTGAGGGCCCAGGGTGCTTCATCTTAGATAAAAGTTAAAGGAGGTGTACTGAGCTTGCTAAAACTGTCCTTTAAGCCTTTCTTTCCAGTGCTTTTGAGAACCTCTAGGATGCTGGTTTCTCTATAAATATTCTTACAACCCTGACAGTGTCGTCAATCCAATTGAAACTGGACAGGGAAGCAAAACGCAAGCTCACATTAAAGGCAAGAAGCACAAATCAGCGTGGCCTTTGAGTTTGCACATACAGGCATTTAATCATAAATTGCTACTTCACATTTATGCGTAGTTATGCTTGCAGGAGGGACAAAAGTCAGGAGGGTAATAGGTTGCTTAGAATTCACCTCACATCTGTAGGTCCTGTCCGCAGTGGGGCCCACCTTCTCAACACCACATCCCAATTGCCCTCTGAAGAGCCAACATCACTTTGGGAATTAGAGCTCCTAGATAGGAGTGGGGGATGTAGGACTGGAATCTAGGTGCCCACCCTGCAGCTTCCTGCTGTCATAGCTGACGCTTTTAGGAGGTGCTGGATCTAGGCTGTGTGATTCTGGAATAAAGGATATGAGGTGCAGATTGGTCCATGGTGTGATGCTAGGAGTAAGACTGCCCCTCCCTGGGCGTGAGTTCTGTGCACTCTAAGAACGCATAGCCTGTATAAGATAGTAGGTATCGAAAGAGGGTTGCTGCTGGCTATTTTACTGTCTTTTGGCTGCTATTGAGACCCCCACAGAGGATCTCAGTCCATCCCACCTGGTACTATGGTGCACAGATGCAAGGGAAGCACAGAGAGAAAAAGTTCTGCAGTAGAGGGGTTCTGAGATGACCCAATGTTCTCTGCGGAACAAAAGACCTCATCTCCAAATGCTCATGGCTTTTATTGGAATCAATTAGGAGGATGAGTGATCCAAAAGCTCATGGCTTTTGTTTGTTATCAGTCAGGGGGATGAGTGGGGGTCATGGTGGAGTGCATAGGAAGAAGGAAATTTGTAGCCTTATCATACATAGAGGCATCCAATTAGCAATGCGTAGGTAGTTTTGATATATGCAGCGCTGGCACCTTTGCTGCCAGAAACATTTGTTCCAACACAGCCAGCTCTGAACATCTCAGTGAAAAGGATGGAGAGGTCAGGGACAGGATGCAGCAAGGGTTTCATTTCTCAGGAAAGAGCAGCGTGCTCATCGTCCACATATGCCATGAACCATTCTTCTCAGTGATGACCCTCTGCCTTGCCGCCCTACCTTGAAGCCGGCTGATGATGGACTGAAATTTCTAAAAATTGTGAGCCAAAATAAACCTTTCCTCCTTTAATTTTTGGTATTGGTATTTTCTTTCCACAATGAGAAAAGTGACCAAAACAAAATTTGGTACCAAGAGTGGGGTCATTGCTCTGATCATATGTGATCTTGTGGTTTAGGAGCCTTTGGAATTGGCTTGTGGGAAAAGTTTGGAAAGATTTAGAGATGCTGGCTGAAAAAGCAGTCCAGACTGCCTAAGCTGTACTTGAT
>PVJA010006556.1:41210-72636 GCA_004027025.1 Myocastor coypus | reverse complement strand
GGGAGAGGGAGAAGGAGGAGAGAGAGAGAGATGGAAGAGGAAGAGGACAAGAAGGAGGAAAAGCAGGAGGAGGCAATGCCAGGCTGGGAGAAAGGGGAGGGAAAAGGAGGAGGGGGAGGGGGCAAGGGGGAGAAGGAGGAGGACGTGAAGGAGGAGAAAGATGGGGCGGAGGAAGAGGAAGAGAACAAGGAGGAGGAGGAGATGACTGACCGGGAAGGGGAGAGAGAAAGAGGGGTAAAGGAGGAGGAGAAAAAGAAGGAAGAGGAAGAGAAGGAGGAGAAGGAGGATGGGGAGAAGGAAGAGGAGAAAGGAGGAAGAGGAAAAAAAGGAAGAATAAAAGAAGTTTGGCAGAGAAGGGAAGTGCTGGAGGCAGAGAGACAGACAAATTTAGATTTTCAAAAGTCAAAGGCTCAGAGGTTGACACGGGTGAGGCCTTAGCAGATCCAAGCCATTTAGTAAATAAGAAATCTTTTCTTTCATTTTATCTTTCATTTTAAACCTTTTATTGGTGCGATTTAGATATTCATAATGATCCCATTCATCACAGAAAATCTGTACCCTGTCCATGATATGTGTCTTCCCAGTAAGAAGTCCTGTGAGATCTCGGAGACATTGTTCACCCTGACCAAAGCGAAAGCTACACTGCAAGGGGTTTGAAGTAGCCTGTGGTGAGGAAGTAAGGCAAGAGAAGGAAGTTGGCGAGAGATCTTTTCAGAACTACCATGCTGTGATGAAGGAAATGAGAAAGCAGGGCGGTAGCTGAAGGGAGAGATTCTTTTCTATTTTAGAACATTTTTCTAAAGCAAGGAGGGACTGAGTAGAGCCTGTAACAGAAAGCACAGAGGGCTGACCCTGCCCTGGAGGTGGCTTCATCCCCACCCACTCTGCCTAAAGGGAGCAAGCGGCACATTCTGCTGTCTTGATAAAAACACAGATGGAAGCAACGCAATTTTGATTTTAGACATGGCTGATCAAAAGACATTTCTTTAAAAAATAAAAACTACAACTCAAAAGTCATAGAGTATTTAATTTTTTTAAGGCAATAGGCATGTAAATGTATAAATGTTAAAGTAAATTTTCAAAAAACTCCTAACCAGATACAATTAAGAATGTATTCCACTGACACTTCAAGGCTGTTAGCAGCCCCTTTAATACAACCCTGAGTTTAGTTTTCCACTTGACAGAGCCCTCTGGATTTTTTCCTTTGAAAAAATTTCCTATTAAGAGAGGCCTGGGTTTCAGGTCAGTTTTGCATCATGGGATTCTTTTTGAGAGCTTTACATCTAAGTTTCCCAGCTGCTTGTACTTTTTTTCTTCTGCCTCAACAGGAGATGGAAAGACAATTGCCCTGCAGGGTGGACACTCATGGAACAAGAAGGTTTCACTTTTACCTTCCCAGGTTCCTTATCAGCTAGGAACCCTGAACATTTTCCATTTCACCTCCTCCCTTTCTCATAAAGTAGCAGAAAAAAAGATAGCACACTGATTTTTTACTTAGCTATACAGAATCAAGTATGTACAGAGTTGAGTCAAGTAACATTTTTACATTGCTTTTTACAAAAAATAGCAATTCCCCATTCCATTCTTCATTTCCCCTTCCTCTATCGAAATCACTTTATTTTTTTGTAATTAATATAATTAGTGTATCTCTCTCTCTTTTTCTTTTCTTTTCTTTTCTTCTCTCTTTTCACAGAATTTTGTTACAGAGTCCAGGTCATCCTTGAACTTACACTGCAGCCTAGGCCGGTCTCCTTGTGACCCTACTGCCTCAGCCTCCCAACTGCTAATAGCTACTTCTTGTTTTGACTTGGATTTTCTGAGTTTTGGGGACAGGGTCTTATTATGCAGTCCAAACTGGCCTTAAATGCCCTATATGCACAGGCTGGCCTTGAGCTCTGAAGGACTTGCCTGCCCTGGCCCTCAAAGTATTGGGACCACCACAATCAGTTCTGAATTCTGTTCTCAGCATTTCTCTATTTCTCACCATGTTGTCATGCTCCTTGGGAGGGCTACTCTTGCCTTTTTGTAATTTTAATTTTTTTTTTGAAGAGTTTATAGGGTGTTCAGAGTCTCCCTACTAGATCAGACTCTAGTGATCTGCCAGTTTACAGCCTCCCAAGAACTGAGATTACTGGCATGCACCACCATGCCTAGTCTCAATTGCCATCTCAGCACACCCCAGGATCAAGGCCAACATGGCAGGCCTTGGGATCAAATCCCAGGCCCCTGACCCTGCTTGCAGGCACTTTAATCCGCTGAGCTATTTGGCTGGTCCTTACTCTAGTCTTTAGAGCAGCTCAGAGTTCACAAGTAAGAGACAGACAATTGGAACTCTCCATTGTCTCTAGGTCATTTTATACTTCCTGTGGTTGTTGTTGTTGTTGGTGTTGGTGGTGGTGGTGGTGGTGGTGTGTGTGTGTGTGTGTGTGTGTGTGTGTGTGTGTGTATTTAGGACAGGGCCTACAGGGTCTCACTATGTAGATCAGATTTGTAGTGATCCTCCTGTTTTCAGCCTCCTGAGTGCTGGGATTACTTGTGCACCCCACCACACCAGTCCCCTGGGGGTGGGGCTGGCACAGCATGCCAATGGAACTGCAGCCCCTGCACTCTGCCTAAGCAGGCTCTTTAGCCTACTAGCTATCTGGTCGGCCCTATCTCCTTGGTTTTTTGTTTTGTTTTCTTTTCCTTCAAGACATTATCTTGTCCCCTTCTGTGTTCCTCCCCTGAGTGACAGAAGAAAGCTCCCACTCTCTGGCTATTGTGCACAAGGTCAGTCCCTCTGTTGGTGGAGGGGGATGAGGATGAAGGCAGTGGAGTGGGGGCTCTTTGCTCCTGAACCAACTTTGAACTCATCCTACTATTTTAGCTGCGCCCTCATCCAATCTTCCAGAAGTCCTCAGTCACCCAATTACTAGTGATTCAATGCACTCCAAACATCACCTACCTAACTTCCTGCTACTTACTGTATCATCTGCTGCTACAGGATTCAGCTTGTTCCAACCTCTTGATCCATTTACCACTTATTCATCTAGATCCACTTTAAAAAATTACCTTGCTGTTGTCCCTTGCATATTTCTTTATCTTTGTATGATTATTCAATAAGAAAAATCATTTGTCTAAGCCAAATGTGGTGCTGTAAATTTGTAATCCTAGTACTCTACGAGGCTGAATCAGGAGGATCACAAGTTCAAGCCCAGTCTGGGCAAATTATCAAGATCAAGACTCTGTCTGAAAATTAAAAAGAGCTGGGGCTCAGTGAAGAATATGGACTTATCCTGAGTATCACCCATGGGGGCGGGGGAGAGAGGGAGAGAGAGGCAGAAAAGAAAATAAGTTTTCTAAATCCTTACTCCCTTATGTAAGTATAAAGAAACTCTGGCAGGGTGGAAGAAGCTAGTACCAGTGCTTATGGACAGGAAGAAAATGGAACCGGGCTAGTGGGTGACATGGATGAGAGTAGAATTTTTGGTCTGTGCCTCTTTATTTCTTGGCTTTAATTGCATGTGGATGTATTAATAAAAAAAATCACATTTTAGTTGAGTTCCACGAGGAGATGGAGCACAATATAAGGGTTGAATCTGCTCTTACCCAGATGTCTCAAGTGTAGTTCTGATCTCGATATCAGCAGCTTCAATGCAGAGGCCATGCAGTTTCCTGACCCATCCTGAGTGAATAGAGAGCTATAAGCAAAAATATAGGCAAAGCACAAAAGTAAGAATTGGGGGGGAAAAAAGGCCACAAGTGTGATAAAAGGCTAGTTTCATTAAATATGCAGTTTTTAATAAGCAACGCAACTACAGGGGGCAAAATGTAATAGAAAAGAAGAACTAAGGAAAACACACAGATGAGTGAACACAGACAGCTTCTAGGTAAGTCCAAAATGTTCGCCTCACTCACTCAATTTAAAGAATGAAAACTAAAGCAATGCAAATTTAGGAAAATCTGATACTATAACTGGTAGCATGAGCATCTAGAGATAAAAGGGAATCTAAAACATTTCAACAAGATATAAAAAATTGCAGTACTGTTTTGTACTACTGGTCAAAATCAGGCAGTTATGGGCCAGCAAGATAGCTCAGTGATCTAACATGCCTGCTTAGGCAAGCTTAGGCAGGTGTAGGGGACTGCAGTTTGATCCCCAGCACCACATGCTCTGCACTGCTAGAATCCACCACCCTTGCAGCATCTGGAGACTGTATGTGGTTATTGCAACTAGCACTGCTCTCTGTAGAACAGATTGAGCTGTGTGAGCTATTTGAGGTCACTGGTTCCTGAGTTAAGAGTCTAGTGCAGATCTTTCTACCTACATATGGCTATAAAGAAGGCTGAGAAAAAGAATCTGGCATTGAGAGCTTCTAAATTAGGAGGTTTTCTGTGTGTCCCACCAGGACCTATAACAAATGCTGGGATGGGTGAAAGAGAAGAAGTGGGGGGGTGTAAATAGGGAAGACATAGGGAATTTGACATCAATTTTTACTTTGCTTGGGGGTAAAGTATGAAACTCCCATATGACATACTTGTTTTTTCCAACTAGGTCTTCTGCAAGCAATATTATTTAGAATCATAGGACTTCAGAGTAGAAAAGTCCCTGTAGATCATTTACGTCAAAAGCCCTGAGGAGAAACCATACTCAAATTTGGAAAAACTCCATTTTCCTGGGCTAATACTGAGAGTTTGGAGGCTGTCAGGTGGGGCTGCTGTCCTGCCCAGAATCCACAGGTTGCATCAACAGTGTAGCACAGATGCTGACATAGAGTCAAGATGCGGATTTGATACTGGTAGATCTTTTCCTTAAAGCAGCTGGTGCCAAAATGTTAATGCTTATGTTAAAAATAACTTGATTTTTAACTGTTGAAAAAATACATTAAAAGATAAGCAAGCAAAGAATTTAAAGTAAATGGTAAAATCTCTGTCTTTGTCTCCAATTTCCTAGTACAGTGAGTACCCTTTAGACAGTTCCTGTGTGTACATGCGTTTGCATGTCTTTATACATATATGCATAGCACATATACACTCCTGTTAGTTGCTTGGTGCACTCTGTGTACCTCATGGGCATGGCTAACGCCTGAAGTGGTTGCAAGGAATGAATGCATTACTGGCCCAAGGAGTGGATGCCATGAGCCACAGGAAGCCTGGGGATGATGTGCCATTTTTTGGCCCAATGATCATTTCAAGTGAGAATCGCTTCATGCAGAACACTGCCAGCTTCATCTACATTCAAGGTTGCTTCCGAACATAAAACTCCAAATAACCTTTTCCAACCTCATTTATAGGTGAGGAACTTTCCCCAGAGGTGAGGGTAAGCAGACTGTCCAAGGTCACCTGGAGAGGAGTGGTGCGGAAGAGCTTCATTTTTTTGTGTCGTGTTGTGCAAATTTCAGAGCGAGACAGCGGGCAGCACTCAACTCCAGTGACTACACTTGATCTCTCCAAGGCAGGGCTCTCCACTCCTCTTGTGTCCCCAGATTGTTGCCTGGAGTTTCACTCTCTCCTTTGTGCCTTATTAAGTACCATTCATCATCTCCTTGGAGCCTACAGATCTTACACTTTTCAATCTTTTCAGGGCAATTTATGCTTCTTACTTCACAAACACAGCTTTATTGTTTGGTCAAATCTTGGCAGACTATTGGACAAGACATGGTATATAATATCAGATGGATGACAAAAGGAGGAGAAAAACTCAAGTTCATAGCTGCCAAATTCATTCGATTAAGGGACAGTCAGTACTACATGATGGGGTGGAGCAGAATGCAAATTAGGACAAGTCAACCTAGGGAGTTTGCTTTCTACTAGTTTTCTATAGATTGTTTTCACCATGACACTCCAAAAAAAGGAACAAAAGAAACCAAAATAAAGCTGGGTACATGCCTGCCATCTGGGCAACGTAGTAAAACCCTGGTAAAAGGGCCAGTGGTGCAGTGCTTACCTCTCATGCTCTGGGCTCAACCCCAGCAATACAAAACACTGAGCACACCTTCCTATTACCGTATGTTTATGATAAATTATATACAACCTACAGTACTAATCATGAACATATTGGTAAAGCTGCATGTTTTTAGTCTCTTGATTTAAAAAGAGAAACAAATGTTCACATATTTTCTTCTTATATCTTAATGTGTCATTTTGGGCACCCCACTTTGGTGCCCACTGCTCCTTCCAGGGGATCAAATAGGATCCTCCCCAAATGCTGTAACATAAGAGGGACAGGACTCAGCTCTTAGTTAAGCATTCCAAAAGCAAATGGGGGGCCCGGCGGGATGGCTCAGTGGTCTAAAGCACCTGCTTGGGAAAGCTTGGGTGGCTTCAGGGACCGCAGTTCAATCTCCGGCCCCACATGCTGTGCCAGCCCTGCCCTTGGGGCGGGCTGAGCTGGCCATAAAAAAATGAGCGAATAAACAAAAGCAAATGGATGTATTCCCAGAGAAGACAAGGCTGAGAGTATTGGGGGACCTGGCACCTGTTCCTGGGGTGCAGCATCCCTGGTCCTATGCCAGAGATTAGGGCCCACTTTGATCTTCACTAATATCTGGGCAAAGGCCGCTGGATTGTAAGGTTTCACCAAACAGCCTATCTCACCCCAGAGCCACCCACTGACCTGGCATCAGAGCATGTGAGGGTTTCCTCAATAACATGCCATCCCAAGATGTTGCAGGAGACTGACCCCTGGCCATGTCCAACTGTGAAAGTGCCCTTTGTTGTTAGGGGGCTGTCCTGAGTTGTGCCTGTCTTACTAACCAACTATATGACTGTAGCCCTTGATCTTTCTCAGCCTTAATTTTCTCATCTGTAGAAAGCGAACAATAAATGTTTCCAGGGCTATTAAAAATTTTTGCCTTTTGGCTGGAATTGCCATCTTCCAGTAATTTGTCAAGATGACTAACATCAAGGGCAAGAGAAGGGAAACCTGGTATATGTTCTCCAGGCCCTTTAGAAAACATGGGGTGGGTGGTTTCTTTGGCCACATACATGTGAATCTACAAAAAAGGGTGACATTGTAGACATCAAGGGAATAGGTACTGTGCAAAAAGGAATGCCTCACAAATGTTGCCATGGCAAAACAGGAAGAGTCTACAATGTTACCCAGCATGCTGTTGGCATTGTTGTAAACAAGCAACTTAAGGGCAAGATACTTGCCAAGAGGATTAATGTATGTATTGAGCATATTAAATACTCAAAAAGTCATGATAGCTTCAAGAAAAATGATCAGAAAAAGAAAAAAGCCAAAGAGAAAGTTACCTGGGTTCAACTGAAATGCCAGCCTGCCCCTCCCAGAGAAGCGTACTTTGTGAGGACCAATGGAAAGAAACCTGAGTTCTTGGAAGCTATTCCCTATGAATTCATGGCATAAACTGGGATGTTGCTCTGCTATTCACCCCCTAACTGGCAGCTTAAGTGTTCTAGGTCCTGTATAAAAATAAAATCATCCTGTGCTGTAAGGGTGATTTTCTTAGTTGAAGACGTATGTGGTGCCTTCTTACCTTAAAAATATTTCAGCAGATTTCCACTATAGCTAGTAATTTTGTCTGGTCATTATTTTTCAATGTTTTTCTTGCTGAAAAGTGTTGCTGAGGTACTATGCAGGTGTATGCCCAAATGTTCAAGTATTTATAGAATAATTATATTGGCTTGAAGATCTATAAATAACCATGGGGAAAAGATGTATCCAAATAAACAGAAGTCACTTCAGAAGCAAATGTAAGTCCATTTCAGTTAAATAAATTGTTTAGAGGACCTAAAAAAAAATTCAACATTTGTGGAGTTTTTCATTGTACTAATAAGCACATTATACAAATCACCTCACAAAATTCTCATGATTGCATGATGAGATAGATGCCACGATCCCATTTTGCAGATGTAGAAACCAAGCATTAGAGCATATAATTGGCTTGTACAAGTCCACACAGCCACGAAGTGCGGAGGCAGGCCCCTGAAGCCTGCTTGCTGAGCTCGTGAACCCATGTGTCTCTCACTCCACTTGGGCATTGACCTCAGGGTGCTAAATGAGGAGTAAATAGACCCCAGACCACACATTGAGAACCCAAGTAAAACAGAGTGCATGAATTACACTTGGTTCTGTTCTCTTTTCTTTTTCTTCCTTCCCCTTCCTTCCTTCCTTCCTTCATTCATTCCTGCCTGCCTGCCTGCCTGCCTGCCTTCACTTTTTGGGGCCAGCTTTCTTGTAATACAGTTCAGGCTGGAACTCACTATGTAGCTCAGCTTGACTCAAACTCAGGGGGATCCTCCTGCTTCATCCTGCTGAGAGCTCAAGTCTAAATTAGTATACAAGTTGAAAAATAAATAAATTAGTAAATAAGGACCAAAACATATAATAAATACTAGAAATTAGAAAGAACATGTTCAAATGGGGAGGAGAACTGGGGAAGGGAGAGAAGGAAGGAACAAAAAAGAAAAAAAAAAAACAAGAAAAGAAAGAAAAATGGAAAGAAGGCTTCTGTAAATGAGTGAAAAGGGGTTGAAGGGAGGGTAAGGGGATGGGAAAAGAAAATGAATCAAGACACACCATATGGAGTCACAAATTCCTTGTGATGAATGTAATTACTATGCATATCTAAAACGTACCAGTAAACTTAATTTTAAGAAATAAAGAAATAGGGCTGGCAAGGTGCCTCAGCTATCTAAAGCACCTGCTTAGGCAAGCTGAGGCAACCGCATGGATCCAGGTTAGATCCCCGGCACCACATGCTGTGCCAGCCCCACCCCCTGGGCAGGCTGAGCTGACAACGTAAGTTTAAAAAAAGAAAGAAAGAAAGAAAGAACTTGAAAATGTGGTTTTCCATATGGCCCTAAAAGTCAACAGAGTAGGATCTGGGTAGAACAAAAAGGTGGAGAAAGAGAACTTCAAAGTTAATTTCTTTATTTTTATGTCCTTTAGCAGTAAATGGC
Source organism: Myocastor coypus (assembly GCA_004027025.1). Taxonomy (NCBI): domain Eukaryota; kingdom Metazoa; phylum Chordata; class Mammalia; order Rodentia; family Myocastoridae; genus Myocastor; species Myocastor coypus. The sequence goes on along the minus strand of PVJA010006556.1, from coordinate 63,732 downwards.
AGTCTGGAAAGAGCTCTAAGTTAGGAAGGCAGCAACCAGCTCAGCCACAAATTCACCCTTGACTCTAAACTCATCACTTGGGCTGCATTTACTCACCCACGAGGAAATCCTAATAACCGAGTGCTAAGAAGTCTTTTTCCCTGACAGTTTTCAAACTTCAACTGCACATTTTGCAGCTTGGAGAGTTCCTGCTCTCCGGGGAGAGGGCGGGGCAGGGGACTGATGTGTGTGGAAGAGGAAGCAGGCCTGGGTCAGCGAGGGCTTGCGTAAGGCCTGGTGGGGGCAACAAAGAGGGTGGACAGGGACTCGTGCCAGAGCTCTAGTGGGACGGGCCGGGAATTATACAGAAGCGCTGCGGAGAAAGTTTCTGTTGTGGCTGTTCCCTCTGTTTACTTTGGGCAGTTCTGTCATTTTTTAACTGACCCTTCCCAAATGAGCTCGTCAGTGTTCATCTGGGCGAAGTCAGAGCCTTGCAGAGATGGGGTATTGGAGTCCTGTGTGCTCAGCCCCTGAAGAAAAGCCAGGGCAGCTGACACCGCCACCCTGCTCCCCCACCCCTTGCAGGGAAGTCAAGCCGGGCCTGCAAACTTGCTGACGGTGGCCAGCGGCCTGCAAACCCAAACATCCTCCTCCTTGGTGCAATGTGAAGAGGACAAAGCCAGGGAGCTTTCCTGATGGAGGGAGGCTAGAGTGCCGCTGCTCCCGGCCACTCACTTCTGCATTGCCTGGGCCCCCTGCCATGTGGGCCCAAGGTTACAGTTACAACTGAGATGCTGACAGCTACATTTCATTGTTACTTTAAAAATAAAACACATTTTCCTTTATGGCTAGAGATCCACAAGCATTTGTTTTCATTTTTGCATTTTCTACAACACCCATGTAGCTAGTTAAGAATCAGAGAACAGAAAACCTCACCTGCTAGCTACTTTTTCTAAATTTCCCAGTTTTCTCTGGCTTCTAAATACCAACGAAGATCTACGTTAGAAACCTCTGTCCTGTACATCTGAGCAACGCTAGGCTGTAGTGGGTGAACACAGCTGGAATGGCCTGCCTTTCAGAATTATGGAATGGTAAGCTTTGATGGGCCTCAATTCTACATGTGCATTTTACCAGTGAGAGAAGAGGCCCAGAGCAGTTAGGATTTGCTCAATCACATAGCCTGTGAAGGTCTGGGTTGCTGTGGGACAGGTCTGCTTAGCCCCAGTGCAGCACACTTCATGTCCATTCTGAGGGATGACTTGTGTATTAAATAGGTAAATTATAAAAATGCATAATGTTTCTATCTCAAATGCTCAATTATATCCATGCTTGCAACTTTCATCCACTGGATATGTATTCTTTAGGAGAAGAAGAAAGATTTAATGGCCACAGAACACTTACTATGTTTCAGGAGTTCCCATGTAGCTCTTTCATAGTTTTTGCAATGATACTATAAGGGAGGCATTTTATCTCAGTTTCATTAATGATAAAACTGAGAGGTTAGCGACATTTGCCTAAGTTCACATGACTTAGAAAGTGGGTGGGTTCAGGGTTCAAAACCAGATCTCTCTCCTTGGAGTTCCCAGACTGCAGGACACCACACTGCATAGCCACTGGGCTCATCATTGTCTCTATTTATACACTGTTCCTTTTTAAAAAAAAAAAAATTATGGCTTGTTTTTCATAATTATATATTTATCCATTCATTTAATAAATGTTAATTAAAATCTCCTCTGCACCAGGCACACTGAGGATGCAACAGTAGACCACATCTATAAACCCTGTTCTCACAGAACACAGAGTACAAGAGCAGACAGCAGCCCAAATACATTAAGTCACATGACGCGGGAAGTACAAGGAGAGAATAAAGCAAGGAAGGGGAATAAGGAAAGCTGGGGGTTTGGGCTGGGCAGAGACATCTGCTTCAAAGAGGGTGATTCAGGAAAGTGTCATCTACCCCATTTGTACAACGATCTGAAGATGATGAGGGGGGAAAGCAGCTATCTGGAAAGGAGTTGGAGCCAGGGGAAAGGGAGAGTTCAAAGTCTCTAGGCTAGGAGGAGGCCTGGGTGCCCAAAGTGGAGAGTGGAAGAGCAAAAGTACTGTCAGATGAGGTTGAAGGGGTAATGGAGACCAGATGAAGCCCTTGAGGAGCAAAAGACCAAATGACCGAGGAGCCTCTGGAGCTTTTGAGAAGAAAATGGGCACATTTAATTTCTAAAGGCTGGGGTGAGGAACTGGGGTGCAAGCCACAGCTGCAATTGGAAGGTCGCTGCCATGATTTCCACGAGAAATGGTGACAATGTGGGCCTGGGGTCACAGAGAATGCAATGAACAGTGCGGCCACTCAAGGTGCCTTTTCACAGTGAAGCCACGCTGATAATCTAGCATTTTATATGTTATGATATCACAAAACATGCTCCTAGTTTGGAGACTTCAGCAATTTTAGCTCGTACTATTACAATTTCCCATCTGACATTTGCACCAATACTTTTGGCATGTTTTATCTCTTAGGATACATTCCCAGGAGTTGAATTACTAAATCAAATAATGTGGTCACCCTATGACTCTTGCCTCATATTGTCATATTACTACATATAATGGGCTCCACCAACAATACTTTAGGAATTTTAATTTTAAATACTACAGAATTCCTGTTCCATCTCCAGGAGCTGTTAATTCTCTCTCTCTCCTACTTTAGTTTTCTTCTCTTTCTTTCTCTTCTCCCTTTTTAGGGAACCTACAAAGGAGAATGTAATGAAGACCGATAAAGGTTAGGCTGTCCTCAGAGAGGTAAGCAATCAGCACTACTGGGGCAAGAGAGGAATTTCTTCTCTTCCTTCATTCTTTTTCTTGCCTTACAGCCCTGAGAAAGGCCAGCCAGCTGTTTCCTATGATTGAATCATATGTAAGAATCAACAAACTAACAATACTGCTTAGAGATCTTCCCCTACCCTCCTTCTGGGGAGATCAATGGACTTTGTAATTTTAATTATCTTTCACAATATCCCCTGGTGCTACATCAAACTGCCTCCTCCTCTAAATAAACATTCTTCTCACCAGGGCGGAAAGTTTACCAAACTTTTTGGCTTCTTTATTCCCAACCTTTCCATCTTTCACTAGTGAGGTCCTCTTTTCAAAGGATCCACTCCACCTTAACTACAAAGAATACCCGTTTGATACTTCTTATCCAATTTTACCCTAGGTATGAAAGAAAATATTTCAACTGTTTATTAGAAGTGGGAGCATTCTAATGAATTTAGGATCTACCTATTATTTTCTGCTGATTCTGAAATTCACATGGAAGTGCAAGGGACTCAGAACAGCCAAAAAATCCTGAAAAAGAACAAACTTGGTGAACTCATACTTTGTGGATTCAGAATTTACTACAGAACTACAGTAGTCAAGGCAACGTGATTCTTACACAGACAGGTCAGCAGAATGGGACTGACAATCATAAACTTTAACAATTATAGACAACTGCCTTTTTCATAAAGCAACCAAGACAATTTGATGAGGAAAAATATACATATAAATATATTAAATATATATATATATATATATATATATATATATTCAAAAGAATCCATTTGGACTGCTACTCATTATGCAAAAAATAATTCACTACAAGTGTATTACAGGCCTAAAAGTAGGACCTAAAACTATTCAACTTTTAGAAGAATTAAATCTTTGCAGCTTTGTATTAGGTGGTAACTTTTGTGATCTTGAGGTGGACAGTGATTTCTTAGATGGAATACTGAAAGAATACCGATAGAAGAAAAACAGTAATTCACTAAAATTAAAAAAAATTAAAAACAAACAAACAAACAAACAAAACAAAACAAAACAAAAACTTTTGTTTTAAAGAAGAGCACGGGGCCAGGAAGCTAGCTCAGTGGAAAAAGTGCTTGTCTGGCAAGTGCAAGGTCCTCAGTTCAATCCCTGGTACTGAAAAAAAAAAAAAAAAAAAAAAAAAGAGCATCAAGTAAGGGAAGGGATAACTCCCAGAAGAAAATATTTAAACATTATTTAAACATTAAACGTGTGATAAAGGATAAAGGACCTCCATCTAGAATATAAAAAGAAATTCAGTAAGAAAAATGCAAAAAAATTCTAGTTAAAAATTGCAACTGGCTTAGAGATGTAGTGCAGTGGTAAAGGTCTTGCTTGAGCAGGCTCCAGGTACTAGGTTTGATTCCCAACATCACAAAATTAACAAATGGAATGTGTCAGAGATTATTATAGTTACATCTATATCTGTTTATAAGTTATGAAAAAGGTTAATAAACACCTGGAAGGTCATTAAGTAAATGTAATGCGATACTATTTTTCACCCACTAGGACAGCTGTAATAAAAAAGAAAGAAATTAATAATTCTTAAAAATGTGGAGAAACTGGATATGCCATATGCTTTTGGTGGGAAAGTAAAACAGTGCATCCACTCTGGGAAAGTTTGCCTGTCCTTCTAAATGCTAAAAAGAGGTACCATACAAACAAGTGATTCCAATCCTATGCATCTATGCAAGAGCAAGGAGTATATGTTCACACAGATATTTATGGAAGTTTTATTCATAATAGACTAAAGTGGACACAACACAGATATCTATTAACTGATGAATGGATTAACAAAATCTGATAGATCCAACTAATGGAATAAAAAGGAAAGCTGTATGGATAGATGCCATAATATCTATGAATCTCAAAGAGGTGACAAGGCCAGGCATGGTGGTGCACACTTGTAATCTCAGCACTCAGGAGGTGGAAGCAGGAGGACTGATTTGAGTTTGAGGCCAGCTGGGGTTATAAAGTGAGATTGAGGCCAGCCTGAGCTGCATACTGAAAATCTGTCTGAAAAAGACCAAATAAATCCCAAAAATGGGTCTGAGGATAGCTCAGTGGCCTAAGCACCTGCCTGGCAAAAACAAGGATCAGGTTTGATCCCTGGTACCATATGCCATGCCAGCCTGGAACCCTGGGTGTGCCATGCCAGCCATCATATCCAGGCATGGTGATGCATGCCTGAAATCCCAGTGCTGAGTAGCCTGAGACAGGAGGATCACTACAAATCTGAGCTATGGAGTGAGACCCTATACCAAATAAATGAATGAATAGACAGGCAGACAGATAAACGATTCAACAAAAGAGCAGAAAGTCTCAAAAACAAACAATCAACAAAGTCACAAGACAATATAGTTTATGGTGTTGGATAGGCAAATCCACAGAAACAGATAATAGAGTAGTGGTTGCTTAGGACTCAGGCAGCAAGAGGCAGGTGAGGGGCAGAAATGGTGACTGACTGCTAATAGACACAAAGTTTTTTGGGGAGGATGAAGAAAATGTTTAAAGATGAATTGTGGTGAACAACTCTTCATATGTTAAAAAGGAGTGATAAGATTAACATGTGAGCTTTATAAATTAATCTCAATATACATGTCTTTAAAAAGCAGTTTCTTGTTATTCTTGGAAAAAATAAACAGATTTTTTTGGTTCACTGCCCTCAAAAAATGTGTTCCTTTATAGCCTAAAGGAGCATGACACAGTATTGGCTGAAGTGATTACAAATATTAAAAGTTAGAAATGGAGTAGGGGCAGGGAAAGAGGAAGATGGAAAAAGGGATGGAGCATGGAATTAAAGAACAGGAGAAGAGGTGGCCCCAGCCCTAAAGTCACAGATTGAAACTAAGTGAGAAAAGGAGACTGGAGAGCCGAGTGGTGAGACATCTCCACTGTGACTGGGTAGGAACGTGGCTCAAGTCAAGGCTACAAAGCCAGTGTTGGGAGGAGAATGGCTCACTGGGTGCTGGGCATGTGATACTGCACAGGGCTCAGCTCACAGGACCTCTGCAGTAAAAGTATGCGGGCACTGTAGCCTATCTATCGTAAAAGGCAGTTATGAGTGCTGCTGACAAACTTATATGCAAGTAAAATGATGCAGCAATTTGGCAAGCAGCCAGAAAAGACAAGAGATTAACTTTTTCTATAAAGTTATGGATTAACATGAGGTGACTTTCTAAGAAAGTATTCCTTTGTTTAAGCAGAAGTTCACATGCATGTTTTATTTGTATAACTCTTATGGCTGAAGATAGATAATTTTCATTGGATTAACTTTTAAGTTCTTTTCCTTTCTTTTTGTTTTTGCACCAGGGATCAATCTTAGGACCTTGCATTTGCCAGGCAGGCACTTATGTTGCTGAGCTGTCTCCCCAGCCCCTCTAATTTCTAATAATGTTCCCTAAATTTGCTTTTTGAGACACATTGAATCTGACATGAGTGTTTTAAATAAAATTAAAATACAAAGCAAACTAAATAATACAGTGGTAAACCAGTGTATTGAATCACACACACACACACACACACACACACACACACACACTCACACACACATATCATCATCATCATCATCACCATCCCCTAAAAGTTCAAAGCATGTCAAGATATGTCACACCACTGTTAAGTTCTTCCTTATGTGTCTTAGCCCCTCCCACTCAGGCTTGTCTCTGGTAGCCCCGTCCTGTCCTGTCGGGTAGAACAGATAGAGCAGCTATGACTACAGCTTACTCATCTGTACAGTCACTAGGTAATAATAGTTACAATTTTAACAGAAATGTGTAAAAGACTTTTCAGCATACCAGTTGCTACTATGCATATGTTTTCAACTTAATTTTAATCAGCATAGAAATTTCTCCATCTCAAAAAAAAAAAAAAAAAGAAATTTCTCCATCTCCAGATGAGAGTACTAAAGCTTGGGAATGAGGTAACTTGAGATCTCTCACTGTGTTTTCTCTCTTTAACTGAATAAACACACCGTACTCAAACCTTGCTTTAAATGAAATCTACTCTACTGCACATGCTCACTAGTTGACCTCTCCCTGTTACATAATAAATATTTTTTTTCCAAAGAGTTGCTTACACTCTGTTTTCCTCCGCAGTGATATTGTTAATTTTCCTTGTTAAAAGAATGTAATATACTCAGGTCACAAGGTGCAAGAGTGCACCTGCAGAGTGCAGCCATGCAATGCCCATAGTTTGGATCATGCATAATTATTACACACAACTTGAACGTCCTTGACCATTGAAGACACAAGCACTCTGGCAAGCATCCAGCCTTGGGAATGGCACATTCCCCTACACTGCCCATTCCTCCTGCAGTCCTCCTCTCTCAGGGGGAGACAGGTGGGAAGGGAAGGAGCCAGAGACACGGGGCAGGGAGGAAGTAAGAGAGGGAGGATGGGGGAGGAAGGAAGAAAGGTTTTAAAGCAAACTGCCCACAAATTCCATTCTTCCTCATTTATTAGATCCTTTCCAATCCACTTCCAAGGGAGAAAATCATGTTTGCCATCTTTAAAGAGACCCCTGTGAGAAAAGGTTCCTCTCTCCTGCAGAATCATTCCCTTCCCCAATTGCAATGTCTACAATTTCTCCATTGAAGGTTTACTCACTCCCTAGACCTGAGGAGAGCTGGGCCAAAGGGAGGACAGGAGCTGATGGGCCGGGACAAGAGAGAGTGCTCCAGGGAGGAGGGCAGGCTGCAGGCAGGCTGCACCCATTTTGCAACACTCCCCAGAGCCAGTGCTGGTCACTTTCTGGGCAGAAAGTAAGCTGAAAAGAGGTGAAAACCTCATAGGCTTGGGTACACGGTGAGTTCTCCCTCCCCTCCCGGCTGTGCCAACAGTACTTCCTGCTCTGCTATCTCAAGTGTGAGGTTGGCACTGTGTGATAACACAAGTGCCCACTTCCAGCTAAGCTAAGCACCCTTTTCTCCAGAGTGAGATGGCTGTTTCTAACTCACTAGCCACGGAGTTACACCCCATTCTCAAGGCCTAGAGTTCTGAGGTAGGGAACATGAGGAGGTGAGCTATACAGCCCCTGTAAGGCTCTATAATAAGGAGTTCCCAACTTTCTATGTATTTAAAATCTAGACTACATATTTTCCTACATGGTTTTATTTCATATCCTATAATTCAACTGTGAGGAATCAGCATCTTTTTAAAATTTTTTATTATTTTTTAAAGAATTTTATTTTTATTTTTTTTTCTTGTTTCAGAACTTTTGTTTGTTTATTTATTTATTTTTTATGGCTGGCTCAGCCTACCCTGAGGGAAGGACTGGCGCAGCATGTGGTGCCAGGGATTGAACCGCAGTCTCTGCAGCCACCTAAGCTTTCCTAAACAGGCACTTTAGACCACTGAGCCATCCTGCCAGGCCCAGCATCTTTTTTTTTTTAATTAAATTTTTTTTTCAGTATCTCTTTTGATTAAAAAAAAAAAAAAAGGAAAACAAGCTGGGCATGGTGGCACATTCCTATAAACCCAGTTCTCTGAGAGGCTGAGAGAGGAAGATTGCAAATTTAAGTCTACTTTGGGCAATTTAGCAGATCCTGTCTCAAAACAAAAACAAAACAAAACAAAAAAAAAAGCACCACACACGTATGCATACGTGCATGTGGGATGTGGGTCACGGTAAAAAGCATAAAGTCAATGAAAATGTGTTGCTGAGTTATAAACTGAAAGTTTTAGCCACTACTAAAAATCGATATTTAGGCAGAGGGCAAAGGTGTTTTTGAGGAATCTAGGAGCATTCATCTGAGAGTTACCAGAGACAGGAAACCCCTAAGAAACACAACTGTTGCATGCTCAGAGTTGGATTACACAGGGAGTTAAGGTGAATTTACTTTGCTTCGGGAACCTTCCGCAGCCTCTCCATTTCCAAAGGCTTCCTGCTTAGCACCCACTACTTAGTCCGCTGCCTGGCAGTGTGCGTGCTGACCCTGGAAGGCTGGACCACAGGAAGTGCACAATAAGGCCATGCTGACAATGGATTGAGCTCCATGGCTTCCTGCTTCTCTGCCCTGCTCCCCACCAGAAGCTGTAGTTTGGGTCATGCTGGGCACTCAGCAGCTTTGTGGTGGGTATTGGTTTGTACTTCCTCCCCCTTGCTTTCGATTTAATGCCTTCCTGTTGCAGTCTGAGCAGTTCTAATTAACCACAACCTCAGAGCAACTACGACAGCATGCAAGCTGGAGCTATCAAGGGCCAAGTGTCAGGCAACCAGGGAGTACAGCTTGGAAAGAGAGTGAGAGAAGCCAGACGGAAATGAACAAAGATTCCAAAGACAAAATATCATGATGAATAACAATCAAGAAGGCATTCCAGTATAATTTAAAAAAGTATGTCCCAGTTTACATTTAGTTATGGTAAAAGTCAATCCCCAGTTAAATATTTCAAATACATTTTCATATGTTTATGGTTTTAACTCAGGAGTTAGTTAAAATTTTGGTATCTAGGTTTAGTTCTTTCTGGGATAGGTAGCAATCAGAGGCAGAAATCAGTCTGGATACCTCTGAGGCTCCTGTAGTAGAGTACTCCAGGTAAAGAAAACAGCACTTGTAAAAGCATAGAAACAGGAGGGAGCAGGGTATACTGAACCCCTAGAGCCTAATATGTGTATGTACAGACTGCTGGCAGTTGCTGGTCATGAGGGGCTTATGGGCCACGACGAAAAGTTTGGACTTTGATCTAAGGATATTAGCAAGCAACTCAAAGGTTTTCAAAGCAGGGATAAATATATCAGAACTGCATTTCAATAAAGAATATCTTGATTGCTGGTGAGAAATTATGCAAAGGGAGAAAAAAAGTGAGCAGGAGGCCAGCAAAATAAATTATAAAACCCCACACAGATGACCATTTAGGCTAGTTGGGGACAATGAGAATGGAGAATTAACAGATTCAAGAGATGTTAATAGCTCAGTAACTGATTGGACGTGGAGAGTGAGCAAGAGGAATCAAGGACAAATCTTAGATTTCTGGCCACTGCAGCTGGGTGAACTGTGTTCCAGCCTATTCTTGGATATATTTATCAGAAAAATAAGTTTGAAGGAACGAGTTGGTTAGTAGGGTTTCAGGAATTCCTAGTTGGAGAAGTTCCAGGATGCAACTGAATAGATGAACCTGGAGTTCGGATGCACAGACTTGGATGTCACTGGCATACAGATGTCATTCACAGTGTCATGGAAAAGGATGAGATTTCTCACAGAGAATGTCAGGGAAGTCTGATGTGGTCAGTAACACAGTTCAGGGATCAGTAATATAAAGACTGATGTATCAGCTGAACTTATTAACACAGGACTGGCTGACATTAATGTCCTTAGTGAAAGGCCTTTTAACAGAGTGGGAGCCAGAGCCTGATGAGATTTTAAAAACGAACTAGGAGTGAAGAATCAGAAACAGCAACGGAGACAGTTCACTCAGCACGACGAGCAGTATACCCTGTATGTTAAATGCCCAGTACACCTGTATCCCAAATGCCCTTCCCAAGGTCCAGACTTGATATATCTTGTTTCTTCCTGAACAGGGCTGTAGTGAAGGGTATTTAAATATAAACAAATATCTGAGGAATATGTCTGTTTCTTTTTTGGAGTCAGGACTACAGGCCAGGAAGTGAGTGACTTATTCTGTATTCACCAGACAGAACATTCAACCAATAAAGTAAGTCTATATGCTCCCCAGTGCCAGGGTAGGGGTGTTGGGCTACACTAAGCCGAGAATGTGATGCAATTCTCAAGAACAGGAAGAGGTTTAGCTGGAATGGAAAGAGGACTCCGGCTTGGGGTGGTGGTAAAGGGGGTGGAATGGAAAGCAGGGTAGATTTCTTTCAAAAGAGCAAAGCCTGAAATGAACCAGCAAAAGCGGAAGGAATTGAAAAACTGAAAGCTTTCCTATTCCATCTCTGTAATAAGGCAGAAAAAAACATCAAACATGAAGTGGCTCTTATAAGACTTATTCAGTGGCAGAAATTACTCACCTTTGGGGCCTTCTTGACGTATGGGACAGCCCCCTGCACTTTTCTTTTCAAGCAAATAGCAGCAATTCTGATTATAGGAGAGAAAATTTATCCATAAAATTGGGGTAATGGCTATCAACCTCACAGGCTGAAAGTGACTGATATATAATCAAAACATAGTGAACATTTAAATTAAAAAATTTGCTGGGCATGGTAGTGCATGCCTGTAATCCCAACACTCAGGAGACTGAGGCAAGAGAACTGCTATGGGTTTGAGGCCAGCCTGAGCTACATAATGAGTTTAAAACTAGCCTAAACTATGTAGTGAAACCCTATCCCTAAAAACAAAAATAAAAATTTATTGGAGTAAAGGACACAATACTATTTATTTTCCTCAAAATGTTCCCCCTCAGGGCTGGCAAGATAGCTCAGCAGACTAAGTGCTTGCTTTGCCAAGCACAGGGATCAGGGTTCCATCCACGGTCCTGCATTCCACCCCTGGGAGGGGCTAAGCCAGTAACAGTCTAGGCATGGTGGCATATGCCTGTACTCCCAGTGCTGGGGAGGCTGAAAACAGGAGGATCACTGCATAGTGAGACCCTGCACCAAATACATAAATGAAAAAGAAATCCTCATTTTGAGCCTATAGCCCATCATTCTTGCCACTTTGTACTGTCTTTCTTTACAACGTGTGATAAAAAAACATAGTCAATGTTGCTGTTGAGTGTCACCCAACTTAAATGCAGGCTCATAAAAACATTTCTTCATCCTTATTCAGTGGGCCTGGGGCCGTACATGTGACTTCTGGCTTCTCCTCAAAGTCAAAATGGCCATGAAAGGTCAGCATTTTGAATCAATGCAAGGCATCAAGAGAGCCACAGCAGTGCAAAAGAAACATGAAAGGTTTCCAGAAATGCTCCAGCAAGGGGCAATGACAGAACATGAGTTTGAAATGAGAGGTATTAATGGTGATGTCTTACTGTACAAAGCAGCCACTTTCAGCCATACTGTTTATGCTATTAAGAACCAACACCAGCCAACTGTTGATATTGTAAGATGGTTCACTGATTAAAGGCTTAAAAGAACAAGGGTTCTTTAAAACAATCTGAAATAAAAGATTACACAGGGATAGCATTTTCTGTATAACACAAGGATGTGTAGACACTGTTGAGAATCCCTTTTTGAACTTAGCAAGGCAGCCTAAATTGGAAGAACTGGGTCTAAGACCCAGTTTCCTCTTACCCCTCCCCCATTACTTAAAAACTCACACTAAGTGACACAGTGGGAAGCCATGGTTAAAGTTTTCTGCATGTATGTTTAATCATGAAAGCAAGATTAAGGAAATAATTCTCAGAGGACTTACAGAAGCAAAATATTTGAAATGAGTAAATAGTGGCAGAGGTATTTACTGTGACAGCTTTGTCATCTAAAGATGTTTTTTAAACAGCATCTCATTATATGTAGTTTAGGCTGACTGAATTTATGGCAATCCTCCTGCCCTAACCTCTCAAACGCTGCTATTATAGACATGTATCATTCCTGGCCTAAAGACTATTTTAAGACTGTTCTTTTTGCAGTGTAACTGTTTTCATCCCAACAACTTTGGAAGCTTTGAGGAAGTAACAGAATCTTCGGACTGGAGTTCTGCTGCCCTCTCCTGGGAACATTAAGTCAAGGCTTGAGAAAAAGACCATGCTGAAGAATCCACTGTACCTTAACAGCAGTGATTCTGCTCCATCAGCAACTGTGGAACTGGGTACTAGTTTCCAGAACAATGTGTACATCCACCCTAGTCACAAACACTTTCATCACTGCCACTGAGAATCAAACTCAGAAGCCTGTGCTTGCCTGGCAGGCATTTGTGCCACTGTGCTATCTCCATGGCCCAACGCTTTCCTTGAGCAGTTACAATTATAATAGAGTAATATTTATAATACAGCAATAGTTTGAGGCTTATACAATCTTTACAACTACTATGCCTTTATTTCCTTTTCTCTCTCAAAGAAACAGGTGGATTGCATTCTCATTTTACATGTGGACAAATAAAGCCTTCTCATGTTGAACTTACCTAAAGCCCCATGTTATGTTTTGTGTCTAGGTATCACCCCCAAAGCGTCAGGCTTCTAGTTTTTGATTTGTGGTCCAATGCTGGGATTATGGGTGTGAGTGCATGCATCCTAGGGTGGGTAGCCTGGACACAATGTAAGGGAGGGAAAGAGGCTTGCTCTTGCTGTCTTCACTGCCATGAACTGTCGCCTCAGGCAGCCACCTTTTCTTAGAGCCAGCCGAGAGTGGACTGAGATCTCCATAAACTGTGAGCTAAATAAACCTTGTCCTCTTTAGTTTGGACATTGGGTATTTTGTCTCAGCAATGAGAAAAATAACCAAGACACACTACTACTGGAGTAGTGATCTGGACCTAGATCATCTTGATCCACAGTTCAATACTCTATCCATTTATCTGCTGAAGAGATGTAAACAAATGATCTAGTTCATATAAATCTCCACTGTTCTTCAGCAATTTCCATTTTACACCAGTACTCAACCAGTATACAAAAATATGAAGCTTTGTGAATGATTTTGGTAAGGCTCTAACAAAAAAATATTAATTTATATATTTATAGTAAGTTGGTGAGCTATAATAGAAATTCTTGAACTTTTGCTTAGAATTCCTTAGTTTCTTTTTATTTTTTATTTTATTTGATTCTTGTTTCAGAACTTTTGTTTGTTTGTTTATTTATTTTTATGGCCCGCTCAGCTTGCCCTGAGGGCAGGGCTGGCGCAGCAGCATGTGGTGCCGGGGATCGAACCGCGGTCTCTGCAACCGCCCAAGCTTTCCTAAGCAGGCGCTTTAGACCATTGAGCCATCCTGCCGGGCCCCCTTACTTTCTTTTTAATTTATAAAAAGGCCCCTTAGGAAGTAGTTTTTACATTTGTAAATCCAAACTGGAACAGGGAAAACTGAGATTGATAGATGAAGAAGAAAAAGTAGAGTGAAAAAATGAGGAAAAACCAAGAAAAACTTAGAAACTTTATTTTAAATTAAGTGTGTAAGTAACACACTGCATTAATGTAAGTGACTCAAAAAAGTATACAAATAGATGTCAGTCTCTTTATTGATCTGACTGCTTTTCCCTACATGGCCAGCCCAACAGACCTCAGAGCTCGCCCTAAAACCTGCAAAGTAACTGGGAGGTTAGGTCAGTAGTCAAAATGAAGCCTCAAACCAGGTTTTAACTTCGGCTTGGGATTTACCTTACATAGTATGCTGGCCGAGGTATTTAATCACTAAACTGAAGTCACTTTCTCATATGAAAAGTTGGTTAAGTAGTTGATAGGAAAAGATTAAATATCACCTATACAATATAAAAGCAACCATGGGCATGATTGTCAACTGGAAACAGTCACAGACTTAAGATCTACCGAGCTATTTGGCTTTTGTACTTTTTCTTCTAATTTACCTTTATTTCTTTTTATCTTCTTTGATTGTTCTTCTAAAAAAAAAGTCAATTTCACTTGCTATTCTTCTCTAAAGCATTCACTATATAACCTTATTGGTCTTTTCTTTCATTCTAATTTCTTTTAAATATATCTCTTTATTTTTCCATTCTTTCACTAAGCCTATCCCATTCTATCTGTTTAGTTATTTTCCCCCTTCATTCACAGTAGCATTTCCAAAAATGGTGTGCTTTTCTTTTTAATAATTCAGTGTATACCTCCTGCAGGAATTTGTCAGCCTTAACTGTGCGGCCATTAACCTCAGACCCCAGTATCATGGTGAAAACTACCAACAAGTGGGAATTTAAATGGAGATGTTTTACTGTACGTAGTTCATTAAATCCTGTGTGAGCACAAGTTATTACATACTTGCCTTTTAACTTGCTTTTGTAAAGATTTCTGATAAAAGTACAAAACGTAAGTTTCAAATTCCTTAAATGTGATTTGAAAAAACAGAGACCCCATCTTTTTTTTTTTTTTTTTTTTTTTTTTCCAGAAGAATCAAATCTCTGAACACAGTACAGGAAAATATTATTTGACACAAATGCTTTTGTACACATTTTCAATACATCACATTTAAAAAGTTGTTCAAACTGTAGAATATTTCTAATTCACAATCAAGTTTTCAAATTCTTTGGGTACTTAAATTTGAATTTCACATCCTATACATGTAGAGTTCCCACCTGGATCACACAAGATGAGCAGGCCTCGCTGGCCTTGAATATCTCCAAATGATATGTTTATGGCATGCACGTCCACATGAACATTTCTCTGGGGGAAGGTGCACCCTTTTTATCAGCCTTCTGAAGATTTCTCAAAAAGCTGAGAAATTTCTCCTAAGACATTCAAATGACTAGGTGATGTACAATGCACCACATATTTCTCAATTTTGAGTTATGTCTTAATTAAGACTAGCCACAAAGTTCAATGTAATAAGAAAAGCTCTTTGTGAGAGCAGTGGTCAATTCTAGTGGTCCAGTCCTCAGCTCACTTCAATCTAGCTTCTATCATTAGAAGATTTACTTCTGCGCCAGCATGATCAAGTTTCTGGTTGCTAAATTTACAATGCAGTTTTAGTATGTATTTCATTTGCTTACTTAGTTGGATAGTATGGTGATTAAAAACAAAGACTGCAGAACCAAACTGACTAGGTAGGTTCAAATCCTGGCTCATCTCGTTCTAGTTTTGTGATTTTTGGAAAATTACTTAACTCTTTAGTGCCTCAGCTCTATTTCCATTCTGTATTCATAGAATAGTGTGAAACTATTTCAGAAGGTTTGGTCCATGTGAGAATTAAGCTCCTAAAACAAATTTCGTACCTCTAATTGGTCCTTTCTTCAAAGTCACTTGAAACTGGCTTAATTCTGTGTCTGATGGCCTCTTAGTTTCATCTTCCTACTTTTTTAATTTTTGAGACAGCATCTCGTTAGTTCAGGTTGGCTTTGAACTCACTATTGTAGTTAAAGATGGCCTCAAATGCAGTGATCCTCTTGCTTCAGCCACCTGAGTGTTGGTATTATGAACATGGCCACCATAACTGGCTCTTCTCCCTACGTTCAATCTTGTCACTGTATTATTTTTGTATTATGGCCAAATGACAATTTGAGGCTGTAAGTTTTCATCTTAGCTTGGTAGACACGTGCATTTTTTCCAGTATACTAGTCTAGTTTTTCCTGTCTCTTCAGTTACCTGTGCTTATCCTGAATTAAACTGAACCAAGGTATTAGATTTCCAAAATGTGCCTCACCCTGTCTCATACATACCACTGACGCTCCCTATAATATCCCATGCTTCTGTAGGAATAAGCCTTTCTTACTATGCTTCCGTTCTGTAGGAATAAGCCTTTCTTACTATGATTCTGTTCTGTAGGAATAAGCCTTTCTTACTATGCTTCTGTAAATACTTCATACAGTATTTATCATGTTCTCTTTTAGATATCTGATTTCCTGACATATTTCATCTAGTTACAACTTCTTGCTATTTCATATTAAGAATAGAAGGGAGTATACTATGAGTCTTACACTCTCATTTTTCCACTGCCCTGATATATATATATTTTTTTCAGAACCAGAATTGAACTCAGGCCCTTGAGCTCACCAGGCAAGTGCTTGTTCTATTGAGCTATCTCTCTAGCCCCTACTGCCCTGATCTTAAGTAACTTTTTTGTTCATCATTTACTCCACTTCTTTTTAATTACTCCACAGAAATTAGAAATGCATTTATAATGGATATGTGTACATAAGTAAACTAGGTAACAAAAGTTCACACTGAAGGAAACATTCTAGAGATATTTATTTCACTGCTGACTGCAACATGTAACTCTCAAGAATGAGCCGCCACCCTTACTCCTACAGAAGCACCAAATATTATGGTACCACTATTTAGGGTCTTGGTCTTTCAAAGACATTTATTGTCAATATCATTGCTCAAGGAATAAACCCTTTAGGGACTTAAACACCATTTATTCTCTGTAAAAACTAACCGCTGATTTCATGCACAAAACTCCAATGAGCAAATTTTAGGTCCATCATAGAAAGAAAAAAATTACTCTAGTTTTGTAAATTTTAAGAAACAAAAATAAGCATTTCTACTTGCCTAACAAGGAAATGACTGTTTTCCCTACCAGGAATCAGTACAGTAGCTCTGATGATTCTGTTGGGTCATGAACTTGACCACTGTTACCTTTCCAAAGATGTTCAGAAATAAGATGCTGGCTCATCCTCCTTATACAATTTTTAAAAATATTTGCAATATGTGTGGAAGTTACAAGTTATATAGACCATGGGCCCTTGTGATAACATTCAAGAGGCCTATTCCTCACATTTACCTCAGAAGGTAAAAGGAAATCCCCATTATCCCTGAGAAAAAAAGGAAAAATAATCATAGATATTTTTATTAGTAGAAACCACTGTAAGTGAATTACCATTCTCTAGACCATTCTTGGAGAATTTATATAAACTGAAATAGGAATTAAATGCTCTCAGAGACTTGTCAGATAAACAAAGCCAGAGGTTTTACAAAGTGATTTGCAAGTTTTAAATCTAACTATAGAACTGAATGCTTTTCATTTTAAAATTTGAGAATATCCTGAGATGTCTAAGGGATGTGAAATGACTGGGCACAGAGGAATTTTGAAAATGTTGAGGGAAACAAGGAGAGGGGAAAACTACAGTGAACAAACTGAATAAGGGTGATGACAAACTGTAGCTCTAGCCGGGGCTTTTCTTTTTATTAAGCCATTGGGCTCTGGCTATGCTATGCTATATTGCTCTTATATTAATATAAACCAAATGCTACAAAATAAATTTAATAATATCCCAAACTAATTTAAGTCTTCAGGTTCAAAAAGTAAATGAGAAAAAACTTTTAACTTCTTAATTGAGGAGTGCTAGGTAATCTCAAGGCATCTTAACATAATTCATTTAACTCTAAAGCAACTAGGAAATATATGACATAAAGAGGAGAACAACAAAGGTTTAGTTCCTCCAGGGGCCAACAGGCAGGATCTGAGCAGTATAGCCATTAACTTTCACATATTTGGAGTCTGTTTCAAAGGCCATCAAAAACTCAGCTTACTGAAAATCACAATGTCACAAACAAAAGGAATGTTAATTAAAGTCAAAAAACTTGCCAAATGGCTGTCTTCTTTGAAGGAACTCCGAATGCTGCTAGCATGGGTTGGTTACCTTACATCCCATTGATGGCTCTCTCAGAGGATTAGAAGGTCCCAGTCACTGCTGTTTTAAACTCTTACTGGGAGGGAAAAAAACAAAACAATCTACTGTTCCCTAACATATATGGCTTAGCACCTAGAGAAAGCCTCTGCTCCAAGAGACTTTCCACATAGGGTTAAGCTTCATTAAATGAGGCGCAATCTTTCATTTTCAGGACGTCTTTTCTTGCAAGGTCTTAAGAGGCAGAAGTTCCACTTGGGTTCTAATACATAGCCCTGTGAGCTTAGCTTCCTGAAAGCATACACCTGCCAGATTCTAGGTTCTCTCTTACCAGTGACTGTGTTTACTACTTTACAGCCACCAGAATCGCACATACACTATTAACATGATGAAAAATACAGCTACAGCTGCAAGTTTGGCATAAGTGGAACGCATGTTCAAGTACTTCGCGTCCTGGCGGTATTTCTTGGACAGACTGGACAAATTGTTAGCCTTTGAATCCAACGCTGTCAAGAGGAAAAAGCAAAACAGTAATTAGTCCTTGGAAGCATTTCATCAAAAACACTGAGGCACAAAGATAACCAAAATGAATAGTTCAATAGCAAGCAACAACAAAGCTTAAAGTTATTTTAAGGGTAAGGTTGCACAAACTGATTAATGCATGACACTGAATCACTATAAAATCTATAATACATTTTAAAATTACCTAACCAAATCATATGTTAATTTGAGAGGTTGTATAGTGAGATATTTAGGAGTTCTGGCTTCATACTCACTGGTTCAAGTATCACGTCATATCAATCATGTGATACTTATCAAGTTAGCTTCTCCCAGTTTCTCTACTATAGTAATGACTATATTGTAAGATTGCAGGTATATTAAGGATATGTATAAAGTGAGTACATTATCTTGAATGCGATAAATATTTGCTGACATTTTCCTAATAATTATTGTCATCTTTGTAATATTTTTATGGTCTAACTCGCATTATCTTGTATTTTGAAAAATGCATGATCCACATAATTTAAAATTCAAGTAGCGGGCTGGTGAGATAGCTTAATGGTCTAAAGCGCCTGCTTAGGCAGGCTTAGGCAACCACAGGGACAGCAGTTTGATCCCCAGCACCACATGCTGTGCCAGCCCCACGCCCAGAGCAGGCTGAGCCGGCCATAAATAAGCAAGCAAACAAACAAATAAAATAAAAAATAAGTGGCCCTAGGTGGGCTTGAATTAAAAAAAATAATAATA
This sequence comes from Myocastor coypus, assembly GCA_004027025.1. NCBI lineage: Eukaryota > Metazoa > Chordata > Mammalia > Rodentia > Myocastoridae > Myocastor > Myocastor coypus. The sequence goes on along the minus strand of PVJA010006556.1, from coordinate 44,554 downwards.
AATAAATAAAATTCAAGTAGCTACAAAATTCAACTTTCAGACATTAAGCATTAAGGTATGTATACTTCAACCATGGATTGCTTCAGAAATCACAACCAAGTTATAACAAAAGTCAAAAGTACAATACAACAAGTTTTTTTTTTTTTAAAGAATTTTTTTTTTTTTTTTCTTGTTTCAGAACCTTTGTTTATTCACTCATTTTTATGGCTGGCTCAGCCCACCCTGAGGGCAGGGCTGGCGCAGCATGTGGTGCTGGGGATCGAACCGCGGTCCCTGAAGCCACCCAAGCTTTCCCAAGCAGGCGCTTTAGACCACTGAGCCATCCCACCAGGCCCACAATAAGTTTTTTCTTTATCTTTTTTTTTTTTTTGAGACAGTCTGCTATGTAGTTCAGACTGGTCTTAAAACTCATGTATCCTACGCTGCCCTGGAAATTGCTGCAAACAAATACTTATCTAGTAAATGTTCTTAGTATTTTCTGTAAAGTTTGCCTTCCCCAGCCCCAGAAAAGTTGTAACTTTGTTTTCTTCTAATTACCTGAGCATTTAAAGAAATAGCCAGATAAGTTAGACGAAAGTACAGCACATATTTATAATAAAAACAAACTTTCAGTTTGGCATAAATTAATTCTGATCAAACATTTTCCTTTAAATTTCTAAAAAACTACTTTGCAATTTCAATTTGTTTGTTCTTAAGATAGTACTTTTAAAATACAGTTGTGACTGCAAAATACAGTTTTATTTATTAGTGCAAGTATGACAGTCACATCTAAATTCCTAACTGGTGATATGAACAAGATTAAAATCTAGGCATGAAAGCAACTGGAGGATGAGAAATAACTATGACAACCTCAAGGTATATTTCTAGCTAGTCTACTAGAATGTCACTCATTTTACAGGGGGTTTTTGATTGTTTTTTTGAGACAGGGTCTCACTATGTTGGTTAGGCTGGTTTTGAACTCATTATGTAGCCCAGGCTGGCCTCAAACTCACAGCAATCCTCCTACCTCAGTCTCCTAAATGCTGGGATTATAGGTGTACACCAACATACCTGATTTGGACAGAGAATATGAACTATTGTGCTTATTATATTACACCTAAGGATCCAGAAGAGGGCTTGGTATATAGTCAGTGTTTTCTAGTCACATTTGCTGGAAGATTGTAAATGCTGAGAATAACTAGGCAGAGTAACAGTTACTAGGGTATGCTGGTAAATACTATCAAACTGACTGGAATAACAGATTCTGGGGAGGTAACTGTATTGTGAAGACAGGAACCTCATCAACAGTTTACACATTGGTGAGTTCATAGGTAAATGGGCCATTAGAAGGAGTCTACTTGAAGTAAGTGGGTTATGGGTTCGTCACCCTGGGGACTACACACAGTCCATAGACTCTTCCTCTTCAGCTGTCTCCAATCTGTTCTGCTTTCCAGCTGCTATGAGCCATTTATCTTTCCTCCACCATTATGAGCCAAAATAAACCTCTCCTTTAAGTTGCAGGTGTCAGGTATTCTGTGCCAGCAACAGTAGTAGTGCCCAGTTCAGAAAACTAGCAGAGAAGAGGGGTCACTGCTGTGATTATACTTAACCATGTAGTTTAGAAGCCTCTGAAGGAGAAGTGTGGAGAAGTGAGGCAGAGATGTCTTATAATATTGTAGGTACAGGCTAATGGAAAAATTCTGGTAAGTCTTAAGACAAGAAAGCTGATAGGAATGCATACAGTAAATATATTCATGAAGTAGCAGATGAGAATAAAGACTATTGGGAATTGGACTAGGAGACATTCATGGTACATTTGGGAAGAACTTGTTTACATTTTGTCCATGTTCTGAGACTGTGGGAGGTTGAATTTAAAGATGGTGGGACAATAAACAGGTGAAAGGAATATCCAGGCAGCCCTATGTACACACGATAGCATGAGTACCACTGCCTTTTAGAGTGAGAAGCACAAGAAAAAGCAGAGAATGACATGACAAATTTTAATTTGGCAAGAAAAAGCACAGGCAAAGTTGAAGCCAAAGGAAATGCAGTTACTGAAGAGGTTAGCACAATTAAAAAGAAAAAAAGGACTTCACACTGGCATAAGAAAGACATTAGATAATCTCAAGAATCGGCAAGACCCTACCATCACAGGTAAGAGAATAGAAGTGTATACTCATTCAAGAGAATTGGGTTTGTGACGACAACTCTGGGAAATCCTGCTTACTCAGGGCAACCTAACAATGTACTTTTTCCTGTTAAAAGTCATCTAGGCACTCAGAAGCTGCGGCAACCAGGGCCCAAGTTGCTGCAACCATGGTCCAGTTAGTTACTACTGCTTTTTTAAATCCAACCTGTGAGTTATATTTTATTTGGAGAATTTACTTTTATTCAGGGTTATTACTGAAAAGTAGGTACTAATTTCTATCATGTTGTTTTCCTAATGCTTGATTCCTTCCCAGTTCTCATTTGCTTATCTACTTTTTATTTTTGTGGTTGCATTTACATTGCTCTTCTTTGTATACAACTCCTTTAAGTATCTTCTACAATGTTGGCCTAATGATTTTGAGTTCCTTTAGTTGATGCTTTTCTTAGAATTTCTTTATTTTTCCTTCAGTTTTCTGTCGTTTTTTTTTTTTTTTTGTACAGGGTCTCATAACTAACTCCTAGTGATCCTCCTGATTGTACCTCCCAAGTGCTGGGATTACAGGCACGCACCACAACACCCAGTCTTCATCGCCGGGGCTCAGTGCGCTTGAGAGCATGGCCCATGCAGCAGGCGGGACCAGGAACCAAACCCTGGCCCCTATGCTTCCCTAAGCAAGTGCTTAATCTGCTGAGCTATACCACTGGCCATTTTTCCTTCAATTTTAAAAGAAAATTTTCCTAGCTAATTCAGATTAGCATTTATTTTTCCTGAGGGCTTAAAATACATCATTTCATGCTCTCCTATACCCTTTTGTAGTTTCTTTTAAGAAATCCATTATTACTTTAGTATGTCTGCCTTTGTAAATGTTTCTTCCTGGGAGCTTTCATTATTCTTTTCTTATTCTGTACTATTTGTATTTTAAGTATAATGTGGGGAGGATCTTTTCCGGGCTTGCTTTGTTTTGGTTCTGAATGTTTTCTGTATTGGATGCCTGTATCCAAAATTTGGGAAATTTTCTGCTATTATTGCATAGAACTGATTTCCTATGACTTTGTATCTTTTTTTTTTTTTTTTTTTTTTTTTTTTTTTTTTTTTTTTTTTTTTTTTTTTTTTTTTTTTTTTTTTTTTTTTTTTTTTTTTTTTTTTTTTTTTTTTTTTTTTTTTTTTTTTTTTTTTTTTTTTTTTTTTTTTTTTTTTTTTTTTTTTTTTTTTTTTT
>PVJA010006556.1:0-41110 GCA_004027025.1 Myocastor coypus | reverse complement strand
GAACTTTTGTTTATTTGTTTATTCACTTATTTTTATGGCCGGCTCAGCCTACCCTGAGGGCAGGGCTGGCACAGCATGTGGTGCCCGGGATCGAACCTTGGTCCCTGCAGCAGCCCAAGCTTTCCTAAGCAGGCGCTTTAGACCACTGAGCCATCCTGCCAAGCCCAGACTTTGTATCTTAACACCTTTTCCCACATCAGAAACTTGTTATTTGGTATTCTAAATATGCCCCCAATTTTTTTTTTTTTTTTTTTTGGTCTTTTTGAGACAGGGCTTCATTATACAGTTCAGGCTGGCCCTGAGCTCACACTCAGCCTCCCAAGTGCTGGGATTACAGGCATGTGCCACCATGCCCGGCTCTAAAATGTCTTCAATGTTTTGTTTATATACTTTTTTTTATTACTGTCTGTGACAGTTCATCAACTGTGTTTCAAGACCTACAATTCTACCTACTGTATTATCTAACCTATTGGTGAGGCATTCCATCGAAATTTTGCTTTGTTTTATGATGACAGTGAGGTAGAAGATAAGCTGGCCACTTAGGCTTTCAGATGGTCTCAGGTCAATTTAACCCTTAAAGAATCCTGGAAGGAACATTACAACATCCTTTCCTGTAAAGGGGTTAACTGAGAAATCCTGGGCCAGTATTTCTCTAACAACATTGAGGTGTGCTTACATACAGAAAAGAGACTTTGAAAGCTGTGTAGAGAAGCCTGAACTTGTGTCAACAACCTGAGTTAAAACCAATCCTCAGGAACAAATCGGATTTCTAAGTCAAGTAGATACTTTACTGTATCTGGACTACCTTTGTGACATTAACAAATACCATAATCTATTCCCAGAGAACTAAGTGGTAGGCCAATTTTAGTGCATCCTTCCTCTCACATTAACAGAGGTGATCAGATATTGGGACAGACACTAAGGACTATAGTTAGCCATGCCCTAAGTATATCAGTAAAAAGCAAACTAAAGAATTTAAGTTAATACTAGCAACAAAGTCTTTCCACTGATTACATACCTAGGCACAAAATAAAAAGAGAAAAAAACCATAAACAATAGAAACATAAGAAGTCAAGGCAACAAAACACCTCCCAAATCTTTCAACTGCCCCAAAGCTGATCCATGAGGCATCAAGGGGGAGGAAAGCAAAAGTTTCATATTAGAATTGTTTGAAAGGATAACAAATTAAAAATCAGATCAATGAGGTGTTGGTGGGCTCACACACAAAAAATGACTAATAAAATAACAGAGGTAATAAAAACAATTAGGGAGCTTAAATAAGATGCTAGTAAAAAGCAAGGTGAACTAAACAAAATATGAATGACCAGTTTTGCAAAGAACTAGAGTTCACAAGAAGGATCCAAACAGAAATCCAGAACATTAATAACTACACTGAAACTATGACACCAGTCATGGTGGCACACATCTCTAATTCCAGCAACCAAAGAAAGTTGAAGCAGATGTATCAGCATAGCTTTAAGCCCAGCCTCAACTACACTGTAAGCTCTATTTCAAAAACAAAACAAAGTAATCATAAAAATAAAAACAATAAAAGAAAGTATGGGCAGCAAGAAAAGTGACCAATGTGATGACAGAATATCACAATTAGAAGATAGAAATGTTTTAAAAGACCACTCAAAGATACTTTAAAAGCAACAAGAGATCATGGCAAATGGGTGCAACAGCTGCTTGATGATGCAATGAAGCCTAATCTAATATTAACTGGAATAAGTGAAAATCAGACAGTGGCACAAAGGGCATTAAGAAACCTGTTTACAGAAATAATAGCAGAAAACTTCCCAAATTTTGGAATGAATTAAACAGTTAAGGGAGGCATGCAGAACGCCAAATAGCCACAATGAAAACTTCTCCACGTTACACGATAGTCACACTATACTGGTTAAAGGAATAATTTGACAGTTAACGAATATAAATATACATCTGTGAAACACCAGTGTGCCCAAATTCATAAAACAAACATAACTGTACATAAAAAATTAAACACCAGCACAATTATAATGAGTACCTTATTACCCCATTACACATATCAGATCAAACTCAATGAAACTAAAAATCAGTGGCAGAACAAACCAGATATTATGTGAACACATGGAAATTAAACAATGCCTGAGCCAGGCGTGGTGGCTCACGCCTGTAATCCCAGCAGGAGGATTGGTGCAAGTTCAAGACTAGTCTGGGCTACAAAAGTGAGCTCAAGGCCAGCCTCAACTGCATAATGAGACCCTGTCTCAAAAAGACAAAAATAAATAAATAAATAAAAATAAACAATGCCTGATTGAATAATCAATAAGTCACAGAAAAAATAAGAGGAAGAAATTGGTTCCGAGAGTCAAATAACAATGCCAGTACAACCCACCAGAACCTAGGGGACACAAGAAAAGCAGTCTTAAAAGGGAAGTTCATAGTTGTGAATGCCTGCATTACAAAAAGAGAGCCCAACTAAGTAACCTTAAGGTCCTACAAAAACAACAATTCAAATTCAAAGCCAGTACAAGGGAATCATAAAGACCATAGCGTAACTGAGACAAAAGAAAAAGTCTGATGACCTGAAGAGCTGGGTCTTCAAAACATTAAGCAAAAAACATAAACCCCTAGCCAATCTTACAAAAAAAAAAAAAAAAAAGATGACCAAAATCATTGTAACTAGAAATCATAATGTACTCTGCCAAAACCTAGCTTATTAGCAACAATCTGAGAACTTGCACTCTAATAAAATGGAGAATTCAGAAGAAATGGATAGATTCTTCTTAAGTACACATGGACTACCACGCTAAACCAAAATATTAGGCAATGAGATTGAAGTAAATTAAAAAGTACCAACTACTGAAAACCAGACCTTAATGAATTCACTCCTAAATTCCTCAAGAAACTTAGAAAACATCAATCTTTTCAAGCTCTTCAATAAAACTGAAAGGGAAGGAATACTCCCAAAGTCATTCCTGGAAGCTAGCATTATCCTGATTCCAAAAACAGAAAAGGATGCAACAAAAAAGAGTTACAGGTCAATCTCTTTAATGAGCATCAATGCAAAAATCCTTGCAAACAATATGCAACAAATTACAAAAAACAAACAAACAAAAAAAAAGATCACGTCATGAGTGTTATGGCTTGTGTTTAGATGTTCCTCCAAAGCATCCTGCTTCATGCAGTCATAGGCTTTTTCAGAGGTAGCTGGATCTAGTGTGTGACTGATTCATGGTGCAATACTGGTATTAATGGTGTGTTACTACTAAAATGGTCCACTGAATGGTTTGACACCACTCTAATCCCAGTAGTCTCGATGGAGTGTATAAGGGCAGAAAGACGCTGCTGAGGTTCCTTCTTGCTTTGCTACTTCTGCCTGCTATCCATGTCTCCTCTGTGAGGCCTGTCTCCTAGCCTTGGATCTAGGCGATTATGAACTGAAAGCTCTATAAACTGTGAGTGAAATAAACCTTTTCTCCTTTAATTTGTGGATGTTGGATGTTTCATCACAGCAAAAAAAAAAAGTAAGTTGGAAAGATACACTCTTTGAAGCAATGGAAAGATTCTGTTCCTGCAGGGATAGAACCAATATGGTCAGAATAGCCATATTTGCAAAATGACATACAGATTTAAAGCATTCCCAATCAAAATATTAATAGCATTCTTCACAGAACTAGAGAAAACAATTCTAAAATTCATATAGAACCAGAAGAGATCCAAAATAGCAAATGCAGTCCTGGGCAACAAGAACAAGGCAGAAGGATTCACAATTCCAAGATACACTACAAGGTTACAGTGACACAGTATGGTACTGACAAGAAGAAAAAAAAAAAAAGACATATGGACTGGTGGAAACAGAGAAACAATTCCAAGCAAATTCAGCTACCAGAGTTTGATAAACTGGACAAAAACCTTAACCATGGAGGAAATCAGTATGAAGATACTTAGTTAAAGACATCACATTATAGTGATACAGGCATACGCATGTTCATGAGCACAGCTCACAATAGCTGTATTTTGGGCAGCCGACATGTTCATCAACAGATGAATGGATAAAGAAAATATTTTCATAGACAAAACGGAGTAGACTTCAGGTATAAAGATAAACAAGTCATTTGTCAGAAGATGGATGCTAAATGAAATAAGACATACAAGCTTGAAGATCACATGTTTTCTCTCATATAAGAAACTCAAAATATAAATAAAGAACAACATAAAAGACAACAGGGAAAAAGGTAATGGAAGAAGGAATTTAAAAAAAACGAAGGAAAAAAATATACCCAGGAGGGAAGGCAGGGGAATAGTACACAAAAACTAAAATGTGTTACGTACATGTACCAACTCCTCACTGAATGTACTCAATGTGTACTGCAAATATGTACCAATAAATTTTTTTTTAAAAATTAAAAAAATGAATAAATTTTTAAAACAACAAAACCAAGACGGAAAAAAAATCTTTAATTCTATTGAATGCAATGAACAGCAGTAGTTTTGATATTTTTGTTGTAGGTTTTATATATTGTGAGTCCTTCATATTTCTGTTTTTAGTACCTGCAACTTCAGTTAACTTCAGATAAAAATATTTGTGAAAGACAAATTTTTAAAAATGCAATAAAGGCTAAAGTTTGCAGTTCAAAGTAAAGAAAATCTATTTAGTCATGAATATATAGCAAGGCTAAATTCAAGAAATACTTGTTTTTTATTTTTAGTTTTGTACTTTAGTACAGGGGCTACAAGGTCTCCTATCTGTAGAGCCCAATGTCTTACACAAACAAGCACTCAATAACAAAGAATAAAGGAGAGTTTGAGAGCAAGCTAGTTCTTATAGAGTAAGTTCTTCAGCAGAGGAATGCCTTTTTATAAAGAATGACCTGGCAGCAAAAAAGTCTGCCAAAGAGGCTACTCATTAAACTACTGCAATAAATCTTTTATTTTTATTTATTTATTTATTTATTTATTTATTTATTTATTTATTTATTTATTTTTGGTCTTTTTGAGACAGGGTCTTTTTTTTTTTTTTTTTTAATTTTTTTTTAATTATTATTTTTATTCTTGTTTCAGAACCTTTGTTTGTTTATTCACTCATTTTTATGGCCGGCTCAGCCCGCCCCAAGGGCAGGGCTGGTGCAGCAAGTGGTGCCGGGGATCGAACCGTGGTCCCTGAAGCTGCCCAAGCTTCCTCAAGCTGGTGCTTTAGACCACTGAGCCATCCCGCCGGCCCATGAGACAGGGTCTTGATGTGCAGTTCAGGCTGGCACTGAGCTCACTTTGATAGCTCAGGCTGGTCTCGAACTCACACCGATCCTCCTGCCTCAGCCTCCCAAATACTGGGATTACAGGCGTGCGCCACCATGCCCGGCTGCAATAAATCTTTTATAATTTCCTTAACTTTGTAAACATAATTTGTATGTTATTTTCTATTTATTTATTTGTTTGTTATAGGATCTCACTATGCAGCTCAGACTTGTAGTGATCCTCCTGTCTTAGCTACTCCAGCACTGGATTATAGGTATGCAAAACTATGCCCAGTTTCAGGGCCCACATGGTGTGCTTGGGGTTCTGGGGTGGCAATGCATGCGATATTGAGGATTAAAATCATGTCCTTGCACTTACCAGAAAGGCACTTAGGCCCCTGAGCTATCTCCCCAGCCCATATTTTTTTTTAATTTTATAAATTCTTTGTTCTTTGAATAATAATTACTTCTGACATGGATGAATCATTTACACTGCTTTTTTTTTTTTTTTTTTTTTTTTTTTTTTTTTTTTTTTTTTTTTTTTTTTTTTTTTTTTTTTTTAAGTGGGACTGGGGTTCAAACTCACAACCTTGCCCTTGCCAGGCAGGCACTTGTGCCATGGAGCTATCTCCCTGGCTTTATCACTGCTTTAATACAACAAAAACCAGTGTTGCAGGTGGACATGATGGTACACACCTATAATCCCAGCACTCAGGAGACTGAGTCAGGATTGTTGTGAGATTAAGGGTAGTTTGGGCTACATAGTGAGTTGAAGGACAGCTTGGACTACATTTCAAGACCCAGTCTGTCTCAATAAACAAAAAACTATGATGCCAGTGAAAAAACATTTCACATAGAAATGTTTTTTGTAATGCAATGTGCCTCTGACCCATAAATGTTTAACAGTTTTAAGTAGAACCTTACAGCAATAAAAGCTACTGCAAAATAGTCTGTCCTTGTCTATAGTATCAGAGCCTCCTCTTCTAAGATTCTTGCTTTTAAATACCTGACAGTGCTTCTCCTCTCTGCAGTACTTCCTCAATATTGGCCACCATGATCCTCTGCACATCTTGTAACTCAGTGTTGATGGAACCTAGGTTTCTCCGGGCACGACTGTCAATGTAGAGCTTCTTTGTCTTCTGAATGAAGGTATCTAAGATGATGAAGCAAAGTGACCATTAACAACAATGATTTTGTCCACCAAAGTAATGAAGTCAGGAATCAAAAGTTTTCACTCTATTCCTGACTATATGACTGTCTATAGTTTAAACACTTGGGAAGAATATAAAAAGTTAGGCTTTGATTTACTCATTTGTAAAATGTAAAGATTCAAATAGATGGCCATTCAGTAGAAATGTCCTTTATACATTTCTGAATTAGATTTACTATCAGAATCCTTAGGAAAACTAAAATCTACTAGTATAAACCTTTCCTAAAAGTAGAAAATTTCAAACTATTTGGGGATTCTTAATGTTTTATTATTTAAGTCTATTAACTTTCCTAAAAGGGTACTAACAAGAAATTGCTACCATCATTATAGCTAATATAGTTGAAAAGTTCTCCACTAATTTTTTTTTTAATATACTTTGCCAATCTGGCCCTATACTTAAAAGTTAAGTAAAGCAAACATGTGATTAACAGTTTCCTAAAACACCAATATAAAGCTGTAGTTTCATTTATTTTTAGCCTATGTGTTTCTAAAAACAATAAAAACCATGATTTATCTTTAAAGATGTATTTTTTTTTCTTTAAAGATATTTTTAACCTTGGTAAAATAGGAGTTTATATGTATTGGACATCTTTTGTTTGCCTCTTTAGATGCTGTTTGTGCCTTGGGAGCATAACCAATATGAAGCAATTAATGGGCTCATTACCCTGATTTCCAATTAGAATCAGGCAATAAAAACTGCAAAGTAGGGATGAGAGAGAGCAGATAATGGTGTCATCTTGCCAAGCAATCATTTTGAGCTAAAGTAGTATCCTTCTACTGCTCTTCTCATGTTGGTCTCCTCTAAACGTTCTTTCTCAAATCCAAAAATTGATCCAGTGCATTAAACTTTTAGGCCTGGGGATGCAAACAACTAATATGTTACTGATCTCATGGTACTCTATCTTGTGGTTCTCTTACAGCCTATTCCTATCTTTGTGTACCATTAAGCTAATCTGAGTGCAACATTAATTTCCTGTGTCATCCAGTTTTTTTTCCCTTTGGGTTTACTTGGATGTTAGTAGCTACAAAAATAAAATTCAAGAAACTTGACACTACGTAAGTTAGCAGCAGAGAGTTATGAAACACTGGATTGTTTTGTCAATTTCTTTCTATTTCAATAAAGCAAGATGGTCCACTTACTCAGTTAACTTGAAACACTTCAGTAAGTCTAGGATAACAAACCTAATTTATTTTTTAACTAAAAATATGAGCAATGTAGCCTAACCCTATTTGTACTCATTTTCCACACCTTTAGTGTATTTAGGATATTTGTTTTGATCTACTGCCTTCAGGTATTTTATTAGGCCTAAATGGCACTGAGTCTTTTCATAATTCTCATACAAATAGACATCATGGTGGGTACTTTTTTTTGTTTTTGTCTTTTTGAGACAGGGTCTTGCTATGCAGTTGAGGCTGGCCTTGAGCTCACTTTTGTAACCCAGGCTGGTCTCGAACTCACACCAATCCTCCTGCCTCAGCCTCCCGAGTGCTGGGATTACAGGCATGAGCCACCACGCCCGGCTTATGGTGGGTACTTTTTAATACAGTAGATATTACCCTCCAATACTGTCTATATATCTTTTAGTATTTTTAAGTAGACCTCACTCTACTAAAAAGAAAAAAAATATATTCTGGTTTCCAAATTCTGTTCTCTATAAAATGGGTCGTATTGCTAGTATGTGTCTACAGAATAACAGCTATAACAAGCCAGCTAATTAGAGCTCATTCACAATAATTTACTGTTAGAAATGACAAGAATCAAACCAATGGACAAATCTTACGGGGAAAGATCAAAATACACATTCTGTGGTAAAGCCAGGGGTGGTGGCCTGTAATCCCAGCACTCGGGAGGCTGAGGCAGGAGGATCGGTGCGAGTTCAAGACCAGCCTGGGCTACAAGAGTGAGCTCAAGGCAGCCTCAACTGCATACTGAGACCCTGTCTCAAAAAGACAAAAAAAAAAACAAGTTCTGTGGTAAAAAGATCAAAGGATGAGGTCGATGGAAAAATCTAATTCAAAAAGAGAAAAAGAAGTAGAAGAATTGGAGAAAAAGCAGAAGCCAAAATTTCAGTAGTATAAATGGGGCGGGGGTCACAATATGGAAAAGTTGGCACGTTGGGGCACATCTGAAATCCCAGCACTCAGGAGGCTGAGGAAGGAGGTTTCCTATGAATTCAAGGCCAGCCTAAACTACATCATGAGATCCTATCTCAAAAAAAGCAAAAAGGAAACAAACATACCAGTATTAAATCAGTGCAATAAAAAGTTTTATCATACTTCAACCCCTTGAGAAGTGAGGTGCAAAACTTACCAAATTCAATAAAGGAATATGGCCTAGATACGGTAGGCACCTTCTTCCCATGCTGTTCATCAAATTCTGAGTGTAAATCTTCCAGGTAGGCAAAAGCCAACTTTTTAGGGAAGGCAGCTTCACACAAAACCAAATAGCACACTCCCTGCTCAATAATGTAGCTGGAGGGAGAAAACAAAAAAAACAAACAAACAAACAAGATAAAGTTGTCTGTAAAGCAACTACATGAAAGTGACTGAAGCAGACTCTTAGAACCATTATAAACTTCAAAATATTGAGCCTAATCCTTGTGGGGCTGGCTAAGTCACAAAGTAAATGTCAAACTACAGGTCCTCAAGATTATACAACAAATCTCTTTCCATCATTGTAAGTATGTACTAAAAGAAGATTTGTGTAATTATTTTTGTGATACCTGGGATGAATTCATCATCATTCACAAGCACATCCTAGATCTTTATTTGCTGGGCACAAAAAACTACAATCGCAGACTTAACCTCACTAATTTCCAGACAGAACTCTGTAATCATTGGAAATTATTTAACAATAGAACCAAATTTTTGGTTAAATGAGCTCCCTGGCATTCTGGAAGGAGATATAATTCCTTTGACAACATGAATGAACTGCACAAATGAACAAGTACACACATGACATGTATTGTTGGATAAAGGTTAGGCTGGGGGGCTTTCAAATTTCTTGCTGCCTATAGCATTCTTTATTTCAGCACAAAATTATATTCAGACTAATGTGTGTAGTAGATTACTTAAACTCCAATCCCTAACCTTTCTATGTGACTCCTGAGGCATCCTTGGGCTCCACAAATGATAATTTAAAGTCTATTACATGATCACTCAGTTTCCTTAAATAATATTAACACTATTTATGTCCTATTACTTGCATAAACTCCTGAATTGCCTTCCTTGCCTTCAAGCTATGTCATTTTCTATACCACTACTTTTATTCCCCAAAAGTAAAGAAGACCATATTGTCTAGCTTTCAAATTCTAGTGGTTTTCTGATACCTATAAAATGAAATCATATTCCTTTGTACTTATAGGATATCTTCTGGGAATGAACCTAGAAGGGGAATAGCTGAGTCAAATGAAATTTCTATTTTTAGGTTTTTAAGGAATCTTCCACTGATTTCCATAGTAGTTGAGTAAGTTTAATTTCTGAACAACAATGCAGAATTCTTTTTTTCCTTACAACCTGGAAAAATTTGTTATTACTAGATTTTTGAAATAATCATTCTTTTCAGAGTAAAATAGTATCTCAAAGTAGTTTTATTTTGCATTTCTCTAATATCCACCATATTTCTAAAGGATCTATCACTGAATGATGAGTACAGAATTCAGTACACACCGGTTAATAGGATAAATTACTGCAAGCTTATATTAAGTAAAGCTATCATTACTTTTAGAAAAATTGTTATCATTTTTACAAGTTGTTAAATTACTTTCTTTCATATTTAAATGCTCATAAAGAAGTCAGAACTATACTTACTGAAAAGTCATGGCCCCTGCTTCCAAGGTACATCTTGTAGGAGACTGTTCATTCAACTTTCGAAAGAGATGCTTAGCCTGAGTCTGATACTGTTGAAGGTCCCGGCCAGACTGAAAGAGTATACTTCCATTTTAGAATTTTTGACAGAAAGAAGCTACATCAGTTATCAAGACATATGATGATATTATGAGGACACTACATGAAGTTCTTTCATCTACAGGTTAATGTGATTTGCCTTAATGAAAGAAAAATGATTCACTTTTAGAACAGAAGGAAAGACCTAATGTTTAGTTCTTCAAAAAAATCAACTTTTTATTTGCTAAGAAGCAAAGTTTGTATTTCAACTACATGTGGCACTCTCAAATGCTCTTTCCATTATTAGGACAGTATCCTATTCCTAACACATTACACTTTCACCTACCCAGCATGCGCTGTACTCAGGAGAAAACCCTGGGAACAAAAGATTGCTGAATCTCATTTTTAAGCTGAAATATCAAGTAGACTTTTATGCAGAATGTTGTATTAATGAGCACTTAAACAAAACTGTGTATACCTATGTGTAAAAACTACACAAACACTATGATTGTAACTGTGCAAAAATGAGCAAGTTATAGCAAAGACTGGAAAATTAAATTTCCTTTACTATTCAGTTGTCATATTTGAATAACAAGTTTGAATAGTGAGGGATATATGCAAACAAAATAAAAATGACATTCAACTAATAGAGTTGCAGGCAGTATTTCTCTGAATAACGTTTAAATGCTTTTACAATCAAGGAAGGGGTTCCACTGGAGAAAGTTGTATAAATTTTTTATTCCTTTACTGCTAGAACTGGACGCAGGGATCATATATACTAGAAAAGTGGTTACTACTACAGTAGTGTCATTTCAAAAGAGAAAAAAAAAAAATCACACCTTGTAGTCTAATAGATACAAAGGGTGAAAGAAATGCATGAAGAATCTGAAGCAAATGCACATTGCTTATTCATCCATAAACTGATCAGGCCAGCAATATTTTGAATGTTTGGTTCCCTTCCAAAATTCAGTGCTGAAATCCTAACCCCCGAGATGATAGGAAGGAGAACCTTTGGGAAGGAATTAAAGTCACTAGGAAGCCTAATGACTGAATTAGTACCCTTAAAAAAGATGCCAAGAGATAGGTGCTTTTCACGTTTTAAGGACTCAGCCAATGACACCATCTAGGAACAAGAAGCAGGCCTTCAGTAGATATAAATTCGGCCAGCCCCTTAATCCTGGCTTCCCAGTCTCAAGAACTAGAAAAATAAAATTCTGGTTTTTTTTATAAGCCACCTATTTTGTGGACATTGTTGTGTGATGGAAAGAAATAATTATTCTATTTTGGATTGAAAGATAGAATGCAGTCTCCCATAGTATATTTTAAGAACTGAATGTTGAAAATGAACTGTTACTCCATTCTCCCAAGCTCTGAGTCCTAAGATCTAACTTTAAGAAGGTATAAAGTAAAATCTTAAAATCCTAGATAGTAATTTGCTAAGCTAATAGTAAAAACAAGAAAGCAATGATAAAATGATAAAATAACAGGCCAGCAAATGCACAATAGAGCAAGATGGTAAACTGGACATTTCCCTAAGAGACATACATGAGGCACACCAGGGATGGCAGGCAGAACCTACTTGAAGGACTAGCTATAGGTTTATCTTTTTTCAGCATTGCTGTTACAGAAATCATTTGTTATGTAATACTATTCACTTGAGAAATATTTCTGTGTCGATATATGCGTGTGTATAATAGTTTTATATATTAAACTGCATTTCACAATAATTAACATTATAAACATGTCAATGTTATTTGTTATGATTCATATCTAAAATGTCCCCCCAAAGTCTCATATATTTAGAGATGCAGCTTCTGTAAGTTGACTGGGTCATGGAGCACTTAAACATAAAATTATTTAATAGAGGCAACCCAGTTCTTAAAAAAAAATTAACTCTGGACTGACAAGTAGCAAATATATCATTACAATATCTTAAGACAAGGTAGTCCAGTACAGTTTAGACTCAGGTGATTTTGCCCCCAAGGGGACATTTTATAATAGCTGGAGTTATTTTGAATTGCCATAACAAAACAGGGGAGGGAGGTATTACTAACAACTGGGGATAAAGGCCAGGAATGTAGCCAGACATCCCACAATACCCAGTACAGTTCCACACAACAAAGAATTATCCTTCCCAAAACATCAACAGTACTGAAGTGAAAAACACTGCTGAAAAATTTCACTATGCTAAATATTTAACTAAGTGACATAAGCAAGTGATCTATTTTCTATAAGCCTCATGGGCTCCTTATCTGTTCTAATATGGCTGGTATGAGGATTGAGTGAAATAATGCACTTAGGCTTGGCACAGTGGCTGATATGTAGTAGGTACTCTATACATGTTCCATATATAATTGTAAGACTAAAAATAAGTCTAGGATAATTTTTTGAGACACTGAAAACTTAAGAAAGACTATTACTCAAAATCAAAATTTCCAAAGAAAAATACCACAGGTTTACAGAAATACATTTTGTTGTGCAAAATATCTTCCTTTGTCAATGAGACAAAACATCTTAGTATATACCAAATTAAGAAACAAACAAGTCAACTAATTTTTCAATAAGTAGCAAGGTATAAGATAGAAGCCCATTAAAATTAAGTAGACTTTTGAATGCACTTTGTATTCTTTGCCCACAATAGAATTCAATGTAGAAGCTGGCAAACTGATCAGATGATTAACCTCTCCACCTCACTGTCACCCTTTATGGGTGAAATATTTCTCATACTACCTGTCTTTCAAGGAAATTTGTCTACACTATCTCCTTTGTTTAAATCATGTTCTTGGCTTATTTAAACAATTACCTTCCTTCTATAGTGATCACAGATAATTCTTAAATTGGAGAAGAAAAATATCTCACAATTGAAAACTTTTATGTAGTTGATTTTTCACAATATATTTGAACGATTATACTTTGTTTTGTAGAATGAATAAAATATTTTTACTTAGCATAACCTGCAACTGAATCTGTATCGCTACTCTTCTAAAGGAGAAAAAAAGCACACTATTTAATTTCAAACTGTAAATGTCATTAAGCCAAGTAGACGAGTCCCTTACTATTGGATCCTACTGTCAGGCTGGATGTCATTTCTATGAAAACGTTCCTTATCTCCAAAACTTAGACATCTTTGCATGGCAATCCGAGAACATTCTTCTCCTTTAACAATTCTATTACGTTACAGTAGCTTGCTGTCTGACATCCAGTGAATTGTAACTTCCATGAAGGTAGACTGCGTTCTCTAATCCCCTGCATTAACAGGACCGGCTGGTGTACTCAAATCTTTCCTTTGTTTTTTCATGAGTAAAAAACGTCAAGTCCAAGGAACGTGTAATGTCTTAACTAGACATAGCCCTTTTGAGTAACTGTTCTACTTAGACTGAAGAGAACGTGCTCTTTTATCTTTGGTGGGTGGACACTACCTGCCAGGAGCGATCTTTCCTGAAGACGCAGGTACATTCTGCGTTACGTGATCTCTTTAAAAAACGTTCTTGCCGGGCGTGGTGGCTCACGCCTGTAATCCCAGCACTCGGGAGGCTGAGGCAGGAGGATTGGTGCGAGTTCGAGACCAGCCTGGGCTACAAAAGTGAGCTCAAGGCCAGCCTCAACTGCATAGCGAGACCCTGTCTCAAAAAGGCCAAAAAAAATAATAATAAATAAAAATAAAAATAAAAAACGTTCTGGAGACGGGACAGGTTTGGCTAATCAGCATCGCTCCGACTTGACTTTGGGAAGTTGCCCCAAATTCAGGACTTCTAATATTCTGCTGCTAATAAAGCTACCCACGGAGGAGTCACAAGGGGCTTCCCACATCCTCGGAAGGAACCCGGGGCGGATAGCCCTGAGCTCCCGCAGGGACGCGGGCAGCGGAGGACCAGGACAGCTTACCTGTTCGTCCTCCTGCATCGACGCGGCCAGCGGCAGCCCGTCCGCCACTCGGGCGATCATCGTTAGCAACACCATCTTCACAGGGACCCGACACTGGTCCGCACTGCCGGAGGCGTCGTTCTCTCTCGCCCTGGAGGGAGGACAGTAAAACCTCTATCTCAACTCCCAAAGATACAGGCGCCTACGTCTCCTCTTCGCGCTGAGGTGGCCGGAAACAGCCCAAGAGCTTCCCACTACCGGTCCTCAGCATTGACTTCCCACGAGAACCTCAACCGCTGAAACTTAAGTTCCGTGCTCTTTCTTACCGCCCTCACTCCCAAAGTCCCGCCCAGTTTTCTGGATTCTGAGCTTCAGCAAGGCTCTTTGGTTGGAATGAGAAGCTCAAACTGACACAATTTATTTTTCCGTGATATCTTTAAACTTGGAGAGAAGTCTGGAAAGGAAGTTGGGGTCAGTGGGTTCTTAAAATCTATGTGAAGAACTGAAAATTAGGTTGTTTTCTGCTTTACAGAAAACTTATGTCATATATAGAATATTTCTATATATGCGTATGTTTAGGCACATTTTGAGTTTTTTCTTGGTTCTTTGTGCTGTATCCTAGATCTCAATTTCTGGCAAGGGATCAGTTAATACTTATGTATGTGTGAATGAACGAACAAGCACAGGATCTCAGAGATAACTCGGGTCACTTATGCTACCTGGATCCCAGTTTCATGGATATGATCTGCACCTTGATAGTCTTACTACAACTGCCAGACTGGACATTCATTCTGTTCTAGTAATATCTATACAGTTACATGTAAGGAACTTCCTTATACATAAGGAAGTGTTCTCAATCTCTGTTCTTTGATATCTCCGTCTCTAATACAGGGATATCATGGGTCTCTCAGAGTTTTGTGAATGTTAGATAACAAAACGTTGGGCCAAAGTTTTCATAAACTAGAAAAGAATTGAAGTTATATAAATGTATTTATCATTACTTATGTTAATAAAAACTACTCTTTACTATAATGTTTATAATTAGTGCTTGATTTAATATAAAAGATCCTAAATGCTTGCCACATATATATTAATTTAATCAACAATCCAATAAGATTAATATAAGGTCCCCACATTATAGTTGGGCAAAATACTTCTGAGAATAATTTTCCCAAGGTCATGTAGTTAGTTTTAATGAAAGCAAATTTTTAGTTCAACTCCAAATCTGATATAATTATAAACTTTCACCAATATGTTAAAATACAAATGACTTTATTATCAATATGACCTTCTGAATGACTCTATATGAAAGATGAAGAACTGAAGTACTTAAGGCAGAAAAACTAATGGTGCCATCAACAGACATTGAGAAAGTATACTAGAAAGTGATTTTTGTGCATGGGAAACTAACTTGGTAGAATCAGTACATTTAAGTAGCCTGTGAATACAACCGTTTCCTTTTTCCTTCCTCCTACTAAGGGACATGTCTTCCTTCTACCACAGCCTCAAATCATGGCCATCCAGCCTCTACCATGATAATTCCACTGTGGGGAATACTTTATGAGACCACCATTTGGGTCAGAGGCACAGAAAGGGAAGTATGTAGTAGGTATGTATGGAGGAGCAGATTTGGAGCACGAGAATCAGTATCTATTTCATTCCTGACTCTAAGTTCAGGCTCTTCTAAACTCCATATGCATTTCTATTCTTTGGTTTTATTAAAAATCATTTTTTTAAAAAGTAACCCATCATTCTCTATAATATGACTCTTTTCCCCTTAGACTACTTTGAGTAAGTTTCTGCTACTTGAAACCAAAATGTTTTTAACTAATGCGTGAATGCAGAGTTATCCCGCATCAACATTTCTTGTAACAAAAACATACTTGTATTTCTTTTTCCTTTTAAACTTACTAAGTGATGGTACTCCTCAAACGCACTGAAATTATTCCAGGAAGAGGACTGTGGTCTTCTTAGGCTACTCAGTAACCACGAAGAGAAAGTTAGAATGGTCTCTGTCTGGCCCAACACTCTGGCTTTAGGAACTATGGAATCTGAGTCACTTGTTCTGCACTTGATCAACATGATCTCATTTGCATCCAGGGCTTGCCTTTGAGCTCCTACCCTTTGATCCTTTGAGCAACGCAGCACTGTGTAGTAATGGTGAATACAGAAATTAGTATATGAGAGGTCCTTCACTATCTTATATGGAGTGAAAAAGTATCAAAAAATTTGCTCAGAGTATTAAAATTAATAAGCATATGTACGTACTTTGTCTGCCTAAATCTGACAATAACCTTGTGAATGAGTAAAATTCAAGAACCTTACAGTTTGTACATGTGGCAGCAGAGATAAAGAAAAGCAAACTGTAGTTACAGCTATCAGCAAAAATTGAAACCTATCAAAAGCATTTCAAAATCAACTTACATGAAATTGCTAAAACAGGATAAGACTTTATTACAGCAGAGTCAGATGATTGTAGAGATTTTTGTAAGTGGTATAAAAGGAATCAGCAGAGAGTTGTATCTATTGATTCTTAAACAATTCTCATATGCTTAATCATATGTTAGACACTGAACTAGTAATAAATATGAATAGATAGCAGTTCTAGTAACCTGTGTCCCATATACACCCACAAAACTCCTGTCTGAAAGAGGTCTGAAGTACTATATGTGGTAATCCCTGTATGAATTACACAATTGTACAGGTGGATTATATAAATGGGAAAAGTGCTTTTCAAGAGATGGTAATCTTAGTTGACAAAATAGCTACTATATCTAGACTGATACTCTCCCACATGCACAAGCATAACTCACTAGTTCTTTTTAAAATGGAAACATGTCCTTTGTTTCTAAATATATTAAATTGATCCTTAAAGAGGCCTGTACTCATTAATTAATTTATCATCAATGACCAAAAGAAAAGTGAAGTGCAACAGACATTTTCAGCAGACTAGGACAATATCAAAATTACAAGAAAAGAATAAAGAGCTGAAAATACTTGCATTCATTGTTGAGAATGAACTTAAAAATGAAGAGGAGGAGAAGGAAAATTTAAATGAGCAGATTGTTTGCAGCAATGACTTTTCTTCTGAAAAAGAGTTTAAATTTAAGTTAACGTTCTAGCAAATTCAAGAACCAACCAACCAACCAAATTCTGAACCAACTATTCAGAGAGACCTAAATCAAGAACAGGAAGAAGAAAAGATGATAAAATTGTCAGAGAGTATCGAAGTTGCTACAACAAATGTCACAAACAATATTTCACAGATAAAATTAATGCAGACAAAAATAGATGAATTACATTCACTTGATTCAGTTTCTCAGATCTCAAACATGGATTTGCTCAAGTTCATGACTCAGTCAAATGGTCTCAGAGAATTTGCTAGAGACATG
Source organism: Myocastor coypus (assembly GCA_004027025.1). NCBI lineage: Eukaryota > Metazoa > Chordata > Mammalia > Rodentia > Myocastoridae > Myocastor > Myocastor coypus. The sequence goes on along the minus strand of PVJA010006556.1, from coordinate 23,540 downwards.
TTACACCTTGTAAGTAACTTTTTGGAAAGTAAGCAGGTTGAAGAATACCATATTCAAGAACTCAGTAGGGAAAGTTCTTTCTACTGTAGTATTAAAGCCATTTAGAAGGAACATAAGAAAATCATGAAGGCCTCCTCCAAAAACATCATCAGATCCAGGAACAATAACAAATTGAAAAACTAAAGAGCAAGACATTTTTTAAAATTTTTTATTTAAATTTAACAATGGTTATATTACATATTTTCATCATCAGATCAGTTTAAATTAATAGATATAGTTATATAAGATTCATCAGAGCAAGACATTTTAGTAAAACATTTTGTCATATTAAAGCTGGAAGAATATCTGATGGAATTTCAAGCAAATCTTAAGGATTCTATCAAAAACAAAGATTTAAGTGAAAATAATGTTAAAGTGCAAAAAGAAATTGCTCAATAGTCAAATAATTTGTAGGATCTGGAGTATTCATTTCAATTAAAAGAAGAAAAAGAAGCCAACAAACAAAAAGCAAAAATTGAATGAATTCTCTACATGCTCTGCTCTTGCTCAGAGTATGATAGCAGATCTTCAGAGAAAAGATTATGCTGAGCTGAAGGAGAAATTGACTAATGTCTAAAAGCAGATTAAGCAAGTACAGAAGAAGTATCTGCAATGCATGATGAGAAATTACTGTAGACTAAAATGAGCTGGAGAAAAACAGAACCCTGTGTTCTCAGGAAATACACATAAAACAGCAAATGATTTAGCACCTCAAGGAGCAGTTAAGGAATCAGGAAATGCAAAAAGCTATGCAGCAATGTAATACAGTGTGCAAAGATCTAAATGTTAAAGAGAAAATGATTAAAGATGTGAAAATCCTGAAGGAATAAGAATAAAACAAAGTAGATCAAGTGCATCAGGCTAAATCAGATGAAGCAGAATTGTTGGTCACAGAGTTGGAAAAATGGAAGGAAAAATGCAAAGTCCTGGCAACCAAAAGTAATTGTAAGTCAAATAGAAAATTTCAGGATGATACAAATATACTTCAGAGAAAGCTCAACAAGGGGGCCAGCCAGATAACTCAGTGAACTAAAGTACCTGCTTCAGCAGAGCACAGTGGCCAGGGTTCGGTCCCCAGTGTCCTGTGCCAGCCCTACCCCCAGAGCACCCTGAGATGGCAATGGAGACTGCATTTGGTGGCATGCACCTGTAATCTCAGTGCTTGAGAAGCTGAAAACAGGAGCATCACTAGGAGTCCAAATACATAAAAAAAAAAAAGGCTCAGTAAGCTTCAAGACAAATTGCAGGAATATCAACAGAAATATAAAGCTGATAGAAAAATAGAAGAAAAAGGATGCTTATCACTCAAGCAAAAGAAGCTGAAAACCTACAAAATGGATGAAAAAATATGCTGAAGACAGGGAGTGTTGCTTAAAGCAACAAAAGAAATTGGAAATGCTGACAGCATAGCTGGCAGAGAAAAATAGTGGCTGTAAGAAGTGAAGAACAAATCTGATGATGAAAATATGTAATATAACCATTGTTAAATTTAAACAATAAAAAATTGAAACTTGAAAAAAAAAAAGAAGTGAAGAACAAGATTAGCTGGTTGCTGCTTTGGAAATACAGCTGAAAGGGCTAGGGAGATAGCTCAGTGGAATAAGCGTTTGCCTGGCAAGTGCAAGGTCCTGAGTTCAATCCCTTAGCACCCCCCAAATAATACTGAAAGCACTGATCTTTAGTATCATACAGAGATAATGAAACTGAATAGCTAAAAAGGAAGAGCACACCAGAGGCTTCTGAAACAGAAAAGCAAAGCATGGTCAAGAAGCACGGACACTTAAGTTCAATAGATCCTGACAGGATTGAAAATGAACCTCAACAAGTTTTGAAATTTCTAGGAATCAGCAAAGTACCTGATCTCCAAAACCTCAGTTAGAGATTCATTCTATGCCTTTACAGCCAAACCAACTGGCAGCGAAACATCCTGGTTGTACTACACTAGTGACAGTAAAGATTTCTAAGGTCTGGAAGAAGAAGAGTAATGAAACAGAGGAAAACACAATAAAATGTGAGGATCAGAAGAATGCTACACTCAAAGTAAGTCCAAGTTATTTCAAAGGCCAGACATTCTTCTATCAAAAAGGAACAAAATATTTCTATATGTTCATTATCTAAGAAAACATACTCTTTTGGAGTTAGGTACCCACAATTAGTGTAAACTTGAATACTGAGAAAAAAGAAAGGATGTTCCAGAAATCTGAACTTTTTGCTACATTCTCTAGCAAATTTTCAATCAAAACCATAGAAGATAATTGAAACAACGCTCTCTTTAAAGCATTCATATTTAAAAACAAGCAAGAAAACTATATTTCAACCAAAAAGAGTGAAACAAAAATCATACACAACTGAAGTGCCATCTATTGCTATATCGGGCCAAGTGATTTTAGTGGAAAGTGAAGGAAAGTGATCACTAGATTCTTCAAGGATGATTTCGAAAACAAATAGTCAAATAAATCACCTTTGGAGAATGTCTTAACGTAAATTATATATTCATAATCATTGTGATTTGCATCTTGACTTTTTATTTTTATTTTATTTAATTTATTTATTTATTTTGCGGAGCTGGGGTTTGAACTCACCACCTTGCACTCGCCAGGCAGGCACTTGTACCACAGAGCTATCTCCCCAGCCCCGCATCTTGACTTTTTAAAGATAACTATATATTATGAAGCACTGAGTCCTTCTATATAAAAATTGCTGTTTTATACATAGTATAATTTTGATTCAATAAATAAATCAACAATTAAAAAACAAAACAATGGAAACACTTTCTTATGTATTAGTAAATAGCGCCTCCCCAGAGCAACACCTCCTTTCGCTTCCGCCTCCTCACCCTAGCGGCCTTACGTTTAAGGCCCTGCCCACTGCGCCACAACCACTGGAATGGTTAGGTCCCATGCCTGTCATTCTTCAAAGTTCCGCCTTCGCGCTCAGCCATTGGTTGCCAAGTAATAGGCTCCGCCTTCCTCCCCGGCGAACTTGCGTTGGTCACGCCTCCAGGATGTGACGGGCAGTTTTAATAACTGGAGCCGTAGGAAATCTACTGACGCCGCTTGTACTAGTAGTTAAGTACAGGTTACTGTGATCCTAGACTAAACCTCTTTATTGTTAGAGCTTCGAGAAGACAGCAGTATGTCGTACTTATATCTGATTTGGATCGTGGCTCTTATCATGCACACAGTCGTCTAAGTAGAAATAAAAAGTTGGGAGAGGGACTCAGTGTAAGTGACAACTAAATTCTGTACGACATTAAATGCCAGAAAGTGGGACTTGACCCAACTCCCTGCTAGAGCTTCTTGTGGTGAGTTCGCTAGCTTCTAGCTTCCAACGCACGTTTTTCTAAGTCGCTTTCTTGCGATCTAGCCTACTGCTCTCCAGTTCATCCTTCACTCTGACACTATCTGACCTAGGACTTCGTTTTCTCTTCTTCGTTAGGGAGCGTGATCCTCTGGTTCTACAAGTCTCACAGACCCAAAGTTCTACGTGCGTATCTGTTAGGAACCTTAGGAAAATCATAACCAAAATCCCAAAGTTCAGAAAAAAGACAGAGAGAGAGAGAGAGAGAGAGAGAGAGAGAGAGAGAGAGAGAGAAGGAAAGAAAGAGAAAGAAAGAAAGAAAACTAAAGCTAAAACAATCCCAAAGTTCAAGAAGCTCTCCTTTTTTTTTTTTTTTTTTTTTTTTTTTTTTTGGTGGACCTGGGGATTGGACGCAGGCCCTTGTACTTGTCAGAGGAGCGCTTATTCTACTGAGCTATTTCCTCAGTCCCCAGCTTCTTAAAGATATTAAAATAACATCCTGAGCTGGAATTTTATGAGCTCAAGACATAATAACCCTTTCTTCCTCTTTTAAACTGAGATCGAATTGGGAAATAGAACAGTGAAACAATGGTAATGGCTATTGTTGATCAAACAAGGTGAAGAATACGAATGTAGAGCTGCGGTAACCCAGAGATTTCAGTAACATTTCACTCCATAACGGGACAGATTTACGCAGCTAAATAAAAGGCAATAGCTTTTTCTACAGAAGGCAATGTCCTTAGTACATGAAGAGAGAAAACCAGAATATTTTGTCTCTGAGGCCAGCTGATAGCAAATACTCAGCTATCACTGACAGATATCCAAATGTTCAGTGAAGGAGTGGAGTGTAGCCTAACCTGGAGGAAGACCTACGTCCCAAAGGAGACAGTTTTCTGTTTGCCAGCCTTTAGCTGGGAGAGACCTCTTTGTTCTTGGGTTTTTGTTAATCACAGTATACTTTTTGATGAGGATTTGACTTTTATATAAAGAATTGTCTATGTCATGAGTCTCCTCATTCTGTGTTGTTCTTCACTTTACAAAAAATTCCTTCTCCAAAAGAAAAATTACAAAAAATGTTTTGTGTTCCTTAAAAAAATCCTTTTAATATATTTAGTACAGGGTCTACAGAAACTCACAACATAGATCTGACTTTTAGTGATTCTCCTGTTTTCAGCCTCCCAAGAGCTGGGATTCTAGGAACGCGCCACCACATCCAGTCTCAACTGCCATCTTAGCATGTCCTAGGAGCATAGCCAGCATGGCACGCCAGGTGGTTTGAGAAGTTTCAGCTCACGATTACCTGGCTTCAATTCAAGAACATCACAGCAGATGGGAACGGTGGAGCAAAGCTGCTCACTTTTTGGTGGCAGGGATGCAGTTCAGGGGAAGTGATGGACAGGAAGGGGCCAGGAACCAAGTAGAGTAGCCAAGTTCAGGGCCCACAACCCACTCATACACACTGATCGCCTAAGTAGCTCACAAGACAATCAAGATGACAACCCATCTTAACTATGACACCTAAACTCTAAGAGCTTGTCCTAAAGTACTGAAATTTTGTCTTACATTCTTGGCAAATCCTCTACTGCTGCTTCATTTTATTCAATACACTCTGTGAAACCCTGTCAAAAAACTGAAAACCTTGGGACCAGTGAGATGGCTCAATGGTCGAAGGCTGTTGCTTAGGCGAGCAAGCTGAGGCAACCTCCAGGCTCAAGGTTCGATCCCCAGTATCACATGCTATGCCAGCCTCACTCCCAGGGCAGCCTGAGCAGGCCATAATATATATATTTATATATTATATATATCATAATATATGTATTTATATATTATATATATCTTGAAAACACTGACAACTACCCTAACTGAGCTTATGAAATACTTCAAGGCTTTGAAATAGGCATAGTGCTAGATGGTGCACAGAGATATCAGAAGCTCTTAGAAAAGTGTACAAATCTCAAACCAGTGTTTTGAAGAGTGCAGTGGGAAGATCAAATTATACCACAGGGTATTTTGACTTGCTTTTAAGTTTGTCTGACTGTTGAAATGTTTTTCAAATGGAGTTTTCTGGAGATTTTGGCTTGAGATGGCAGGATGCTGGCGGGACATTATTTTCTTTAAAATATATGTATGACGGCCAGCCAGATAGCTCAGTGAATCAGTGGGTCTATCCCTGGCATGCCACTCCTGCCCCACCCCTAAAGGACACTAGGACTTCAACTGACACTGAGTGTGGGGGCGCAAACCTGTAATCCCAGTGGTTGGAAGGCTGAATATAGGAAGATCGCTGAGAGTCCAATCTGTTTAGTGAGACCATGTAGACCCTGTACTAAGTACATTAAGAAAATACAAAACATATGCATAAAATCATGAGTGAAAGAGAAAACCTTATTACTAAGGACTGATCAGAACACCTAAAAACCATAACACAAAATATCAATATCCTCAAAGATCAAAATTCATAATTTAATATCATTATAATACAATTTCTGAAATTAAAACCCCAAGTGTGAAAGTCTTTTAAGCAAAAATTCTAGAAAATAGCAAGTGAAATGTTGGTGATATTGTACAGGGGCAGTAAAAAGCAGAACTCTGAGAAAGGCACTGGCCATGCAATTTTTTTTTTTTTTTTTGCGGGACCAGGGTTCAAACTCAGGACCTTGTACTTGCCAGGCAGGCACTTGTGCCTCAGAGCTGTCTCCCCAGCCCCTGGCCGTGAAGTTTGACAACAATGAAAATTTTAGTTTAAAAATGTTGCATTGCCTGCACTGGCATTATTTCCAGTCAATGAAATTCCAGGAACTTTTAATGAAATAAAGCCAAATTTGCCCATTCTTCTCTGAATTCACTGGCCAATGTGAAAACAATGACATGGATGTTGGGATAAGAGTCCACTTATGCAATGGTGTTGCTGTTTCATTGTTGCCATAAAAGTTGTGGTCTGTATATGGCTACAGTCAGAATGAATGTCCATGCACTAATAAGCAATGAGCATGGTGCAGAAGACAGGAAAACTTGATAGGGAACAGTCCTGTTAATATATATAAAATCATAGAAAAATTTAAAGATAACTCATCAGGGCTGGGGAGATAGCTCTGTGGCACAAGTGCCTGCCTGACAAGTGCAAAGTCATGAGTTTGAACCCTGGTCCTGCAAAAAACAAGATGACTCATCAATCTAGAAAATGAACATAAGCTATAATCCCAGCACTTGAGAGGCTGAAGCAGGAGGATCAGTGAGAGTTCAAGACCAGCTTGGGCTACAAAAGTGAGTGGAAGGCCAGCCTGAACTGCATAGTGAGGCCCTGTCTTTAAAAAGAGACAAAAAAGAAAGAAAGAAAGAGAGAGAGAGAGAGAGAGAGAGAGAGAGAGAGAAAGCAAGAAAGCAAGCAAGCAAAAAAGGAAGAAAGAAAGAAAGAAAGAAAGAAATATATTTTCCTTGGAGAGCTAAGCTCTAAAGGAAAAATAGCTGCAATTCATTCAGATGCAAGACTTTGAGATACATGCAATACTATGAAAATCTGCCAGCTGTTATGGACTCTCTCTGCATAATTTTATCCCAGTATTACACAATGCTATATGTTCCACTTTTTCTTCAGTTTTTTCTTTTTCTTTTTTAATTTCTCACTATTCTAAATTGTTAGCATTATTTTTTATAATTCACTTGCTATGTATTGCATTCTCATATCATTTCTTATTCTAAAGGAATAGATAAATAGATTTAAATATTTTAAATTTTATCTTATGAACTTGGAAATTTGATTCTAGGAAAGTGAATTATCATAATGTTGACTTTGTGTATAGCATTGTGTGTGAAAAGTTACAAGTTACAGAGATCTTGGGGACTGCATATGCAGCAGTGACCTATCAAAGCATATGTTTTGTGTTTGGTTTTATTTGTAGCACAGGGGCTTAAGCCCAAGGCCTCATACTGAGGTATCTTTCTAAACCTTTAATTTTTTTTTTTTTGAGACAAATTCCTACTGAACTGCTATAGACTTGAACTTGTGATCCTCCTGCTTCAGGCTTTCGAGCAGCTGGGACTGTAGTTGTGTGTCACCACACTCAACCCATCAAGGTTTTTTTAATTGATTCTCCTAAAAATTTGGCTGGGTATGGCCTATAATCCCAGAACTCTCAGCTGCTGAGACAGAAGAATCATTAAGTTTGTACCTAGCCTGGGCAGTTTAGCAGGATCCTGTATTGAAAAAAAAAAAAAAAAAAGTATAGGTTGTCTGTTGGGCATGTAGTGGTATATATTGTAATCCTAGCAACTCAGGGCTAGGACAAGAATGTAGAAACTCTGAAGCAAGCCTGCACAATTCAGCAAGATTCTATCTCAAAGTTAAAAAGAAAAATGTAGGACCAGTGAAATAGCTTAGAGGACTAAGTGCCTTCATATGTTAATGCCCCAAAAACTGTGGCTTTAGAATTAGGATTCTTTGAGGGAAGAAAAGAACAGAACTATTCAGGATAACTGATCTAGCAGTGCCTACCTTTTCCTGGCACGAAATCCACCAGAACTTGGGGGAGCTAAGATATCTTGTTATGACAATAAAGTTAGAAACCTAATTATGGGGCATTAACATATGAAGACTTATTGAAAAGAGAGGAAATGCAGACATGAAGTTTAATTGGGGTAAAGTGGGTATGAAAGGCTAGTTAGAGAGGGAATAGCTTCATTTTAGGGGATAATATATTCAAGGAGCCAGGCACTGAGCTAGCTGAAAAGGAGGAGCAGAGGGTGTAAAGATGAGAAGATAGTTAACAATTTTTCTGGGTGAAGTAGTAAATTAAATAGCCCAGATAAGATAGACTAGGGAAAAGATATGGAGAAAAGCATGGGTTAAATGAACGATTTAAAGGAAAGAATGATCAGGGACTGTCTCCATTACTTTTCTCTCATTGCTGGGACAAAATACCCAAGAGTTAAGGAAAGGTTTATTTAGTTCACAGTTAGTGAAGGTTTTAGTCCATGCATAGGGGCTCCAAGGCAGAGTGGCACATGGCAGAGGGCAGCTGTTCATGGAGGCTGAAGAGAGCAAAGCGCAAAGGGAGGAGCAGCAGCTGAACCGGCTAGCAAGCCTCTCTCCCTTCCTCGTACTGCACACAAATTAGCCACCCCAGGGTAAGTGTAGCAGTCATACCCATAATCCCAACAGCACTCATACCTATAATCCCCACCCTGGATCATGAATTAATCACAAGCTGTAGAAGCTGCCCCATGACTGCATGAGGCTTTGGGGGGACACCTAGACACAGCAGGAGGGGGGATAGTTGGGGGGACAACAAATCATAACAGGGACTCAACATTTTTATTTTCTGGAGGCAGCTGGAGTCACGACAGGCAGGGCCCCTTACAAATGAAGGAAGAATAGAATTAGAGACCAGATGTGATGTAAGAAAGAAACCTCAGCAACACCCAGGTTTGGGGCTGAGGTATGGGGTGGATGGCATTGCTGGGGTGAAGCAGAAGTCTGAGCAGCAGACCTGTGAGGAAGAATGGCTTAGGACGAGTGCAGGTTTGTTGACAGAATCCCTCAACAGTAATCACTACCACCTCTGAGACTTGAGGTCCAGAATACACAAACATTGTTGCCTTCCAGGCCTGGTAATGTAAAGAAGAGCGTGGCAGAAGCTGTTGCTTTTGCTGAGGACTCATTAGCTTGCTCTTCGAGGATGTATGTGTTTATACAAAAGGGCTTTCAGGGGCTGGGGATGTAGATCCGCAGTGTAAGCACTCGAGAGGATTCCCGGTATGAAATAAATGTCAATAAAAATCGGCTTCCAGAATGAACATTTAACGGAGGACTTATGTAACCCATGAATCTTTCAAAGGACGAAAACAGTGACGTGGTGGATTCTAAACTCTACTATGTATGCATGACCAGGATTTCTTCCTGAAAGGTGGCAAGCAGGAGGTCTAACTGAATAGAAAACTGAAGCTGTCCAGGTTTTCACAGCAATGGAAGGGAAAGATGAGAGATCAGAGAAAAGGGGGGGACAGCCTGGATTAGGGAGGGTATGGAGATAATAGAAAACGGGATAAAGTAGCAAAGGATGACTGATTTAGGGGGAGGGAGACAAGACGTGAAAATGAAGAAACCTATTGGACATTAGCGGATATTAGGACATTAGGAAAGAAAGCCCTCCAGGGGGAGGTAGAGGATGGAGAGAGAGAGGAAGATGACAGGAGGCAATCTGGGAGGAGCAATGGGCAGAGGCGGCCTCAGAGGAGGAGCGGGAGGCCGGGTCTGCCCACTCCTCCGCGCAGCAGTGGCCGCTGGAGCAGGTGCTCATCCCTGCTCCGGGATGCGCTCGGGCGGGCGGGAAAGAGGGAGGAAGCAGGGCCGGGGACCGGGAGTCCGTGAAGACAACAGGCTGCAGGTCCAGTGCCGCCCTCCGCAGCACCCTCCCCAGGAGCAGTCTTTAGTCGGGGACGCGGCGCCAGCTCCACGCCCCCCGCGGCAGCTCCCTGGCCGGGAAAGACGACGCCAGGAGCCGCCTGGAGCTGGGCGGCGGCGGTGGGGAAGGAAGAGGCAGTCCCAGGGCCCGCGCCCTAGGTGATGCGAGGGCACCCCGCTCCTGCCGCTGCAGCCCGGGACGTGGCTGCTTGAGCCGGGTGGTGGCCCGCAGTGCGCTGGGCATGGGGACTGCGCGGAGGCCCGGAGTCCGAGGCTGCAGATCCCGACTCCCGGAGAGGTTGGTGCCCAGGGCGAATTCCCTGGAGAAGGCTGGCGGGCGGGGACAATGGTGGGCCTAGGGAAGAGGAGGACGACTGAGCTGCCCAGAAATAAAGGTGCAGGCAGCGTTGGATTGTACCAACTAAGGCTTGGAAGCCCGGGTTTTTCTCCGCTGGCCTCAGCTTCCTGAGTAGATAGACATCCGCTGTGCTGGCACAGGCGAGGTCTAAAGCTTTGCTTGTTGGGCTGAGCCAAAGGAAAGATGAGCACATGACTCAGAAAGCCACGCCACGGTGGTAACGTGAAGGGTGATGAGAGTAGATAAAGGACCAGACGAGGTGTGCGGAGGCGGGCTCGCACTGTCTTCTGAAGAGCACCTTCCGCTTTTGAATATTTATCTTAGAGTCACATAGCAGAGAGTGGTGGCGATGGATTTTTCTTCCCTGGCCACCTTTCCCCCTGCAGAGCTGGGGCCTGATGGCTGGACGTGCGGGACAAGCTCCGCTGCACCCAGACCCTCCCGCTCCGGCCTGGAAGACTGCACAGATTAGGGTCAACTTTCCTCTCCTAGGAGCAGTGAGAGGAGCCCGGTCACTCTTTAAGATTGCCGGGAGAACCGAGATCACGATTCTGCCTTTCTTCAAATAAATGTGTCCCTGTCATACCGTCTTCAGCTTTTCCTTTCATGGAAAGCTTAGTACTTACAAATTAAGCCATGAAGTAATAAGATTTCATTCTCTAAACTGCCTCAATTAACTGAGATCTTTAAAAAGATCATTTCATTACTCTAGGCTTTATTTTATTTTATTTTATTTTTTACTCTAGGCTTTAGTTTCCTCCGCATAAAATTAGAATTTCAATTAGAAGAGCACAAACTGCAGAACTCAATAGTTAGTGGACTGGTATTTCCTGTTTAGGACTCTGCTGTATTTGTGAACTAGGAAACTTACTCTAGTCAAGAAATCTTGATTGTCTTATTGATCACACTACCCACGTCTATGCAGGAAAATGGAATCAAAGACAGTTAATGGTGCTTAAATGAATTAAATTTTTATCATGGAGTTCATAATAAATTATCGCTCTGAAGAAGGAATGAAACAAAATGTATTGTATTACTTGATTTTTTAATAAGTAAAATTTTAGCCCAAATATTTAAAAGAAAGATGATGTGTTTGTGGAGTGATGAGTATTTTTTATGGACTGTTTAGGAATTATTGAAAAGCTTGAAATAGAAACTCAGGGTGGGGACCCACCTGATAGCTCAGTGGACTAAAGAGCCTGCGTAGACCGAGGGCAGCAGCTGGGTTTAATCCCAGGCCTACCAGACCGCCCCCAAGACATGCCCACTGAAACTGGGCGTGGTGTTACATGCCTGTAATCCCAGCATGTGGGAGGCTGAAAACAGGAGAATCACTAGGAGTCCAATCTACACAGTGAGATCCTGTAGACCTTGTCCTAAATACAGATAAAAAAAAACCTCAGTGTGAATCTTTACCCACATATGATTATGTATTCATAATATTAAGGTTTCCTAACCATTTTATATACACTAGGTGAATTTTTTATTTGGAAAGAAAGGTTAATATTGCAAAATGTAAAATAGTCGACTTCTCATAAAGGTATGCTTTTACGCATTTTCCCTGGTAACAATAACTTGTAGGGATAGAACTTAATTCTTTAAGAATGTGTGTGTGTGTGTGTGTGTGTGTGTGTGTGTGTGTGTGTGTGTAACTTCTTTTTCCATTGTTGGGGATGAAATTCAGGCTCTCTTATATTTTAGGTAAGCAGTGTACCACTGACACCTCCAGTCTGCGGTCTAATTATGAAAATAGACTACAAAGGTTCCCAGGGTCCTAGACAATTCCTCATGGAATGAACTCCTTGTACACAGTTAATGTGATGATAAATCTTGAAATATTCAATAGGTTTCCAGAGTTCCCAAATGAAACAGTGTTAAAAAAAGAAAGAAAGAAAGTCAGAAACTTCCTGAGGTAGTTCTATTGTGATCTGCATTAAAAAAAAATCAGCTCTCCAGGGAGATGTTAGTGTATTTTAAAAAACATAACTGTATGAACCAGAGTACTACAAGTTTAACAAATACTAGTATAGGACAGGCTTGTGGGTAGGAATTGATTTTTGATATGTTTCTAATTTTCTTTCTTTTTTTAATTTTAAAGACAAAAATAAAGGGCCAGCAAGATAGCTCAGTGGTCTAAGTGCCTGCTTAGGCAACTGAAGGGACTGCAGTTTGATCCCCACATGCTGTGCCAGCCCCACCCCCAGGGCAGGCTGAGCCAGCCATAATATAAATAAATAAATAAATAAATAAATAAATAAATAAATAAATAAGAAGAAAAAAATAAAATTATAGTAAAACAGAATTTCAAAATAGGTTAGCAGGAGAATTATAACGATACATTGTGTATTGTTTTTGCAGTTATTCAGAATGGAAGATATACACACAATACCTTGTCTAATATTAGCACAAACCTTTATTTTAATAAACTAAGAAAAATTAGCTGTATAATGATGTTAACCACCTTGTGTATGAATACATTTATTTTCTTTTTCCCTTCTGTCCCTTCCTCTTTATCTCATCCTAGTTCTTCTTTTCCTTTAAACAGTGTCTTCCCAATTCACAACATCTGTTGTACATTTTGAACTTTCTTTACTCATTCAGTTTCTCCCAGTAGTGAGATAATGTGATGGTTAGGCATCTGGGTCAATTTATTTCACTTATGAGTATGGTCTTGAGTTGCATCCATTCACCTATAAGTCTCTAGCATATCCTTCATTGTGGTGCAGTAGTTTATATGTATATTAAAAAAAGCCCACATCCTTTTTATCCATTCCTCAGTTGGTGGGCATGTGAGTTGTTTCCAAGATCGAGCTATGACAAATTGTGCTGCTGCTACAGACATGGGTGCACATATATTTCAGTGGTAGTTTTATAAGGAACCTCCACAATGAGTTCCACAGTGGTTATATCAGTCTACATTCCCACCAACAGTAGAGAAGGCTTCTTTTTACCCCACAGCTTCACCAACATTTGTTATTGGTTGATTTTTTTTAAAGGAGAGTAAAAAATAGTATTAAAACAGGAAAACTACAAACAATACAGAGTTTCACTAAAGAAAGTAATGTAAATTCCACAGTATTTGCTGTATTCCATAGTGTTGTCTTCAAATTAGTTATTCATATTAAGATATAAGCATGCAAAATTGGAAGAAGAAAGAAAAAATTATAAGAAAGTAAGAAGAAAGAGAAAGGAAAACTAAAAAAGAAGACAAAACAAATTAAGTATTAACTGCTCCTTTTCATAGACCAGCAGAAATCCACAATACAGTTGTCCAAATCATCCTACTTACATGCATAGATCTATCTCTTCCCCCCACTCCATCTCCTGTCCTCCTTGATTCAGTAATTCTTTGCTTTTGAACAGGTTCATTTCCTTTTCCCAGTATCTATTTTTTTTTTTTTGTCTTTTTGAAACAGGGTCTCGCTATGCAGCTCAGACTGGCCTTTAGCTCACTTTTGTAGCCCAGGCCGGTCTTGAACTCGCACCAATCCTACTGCCTCAGCCTCCCGAGTGCTGGGTTTACAGGTGTGCACCACCATGACCGGCTTTCCCAGTATCTATTGTCCCGTTCAGATTCTGTTTTCTTTCTCTGGTTCTCACACTAAGGAGACAATACAATGTTTGCACATATGGGTCTGATTTATTTCACTTAAGAGTATTTCATGATGGCATTATGTAATTTCTTATACAAGCTTTTTTTCCTTTATTTTGCCATTGACTTTGTTTCATAGCACTATGGACCTATAATATGCATGGGAAAATTTGAATTCCTTTGCTTTTACTCAAGCATGTCTTATAAGCTAGTATGTGGTCTATTTTGGTGAAGGTACCATATATATTCTGTTGCAGATTTCAACACTGTAGATACCTGTTAAATCCTTTTGTTCAAATGTTTGGTTGATCTCTGACAGTTGTTTGTTGATTTTTGCCTAGTTGATCTTTCAGATTGTGGTGGTGGGGTATTGAGGTCCCTGATTACAGCTGTGCTGGTGCTTACTTAAGCTTTCATATTCATTAGTAATTGTTTTATATAGTTGTGCCCCTGCTAGTTGGTGAATATTCAGGATTGTTATCTCTTTCACTTAGATTGCCTTCTTAATAAGAATGTAGTGACTTTGTTGTCTTTTGATCAGTCTTGGCTTGAAATCCTCTTTGTCTGAAAATAATATACCTACCCCTCCTTTGCTCCAGTTCTTCTCATGTGGAGTATGTTTTCCACCCTTAGAAATTCAGTCTATTTAAAGAAAAAGAAATTCAGTCTATGATTTTCCATGTGACTTAAGTATATTGGCTGTGTGAAACATATTGCTGGATCTTATTTTTTGACCCATTCTGCTAATTTGTTTCTTTAATTGGTGAACTAAGACCATTTACATCGATAGTTACAATAGCTATGTATTGACTTATCTTTGTCATATTACTTTACGGTTTTAGTTCCTTTTCTTTATTCTCTGCTCAATTGCTTGCCTTGCCTAGTGGATTAATTCTATTGGGATTCATGAAATCATTGTGTTCACTGCCTTTTTCTAATATCTTCTGAACACTTTGGAGTATTTCTTTGGCACCATGATTTTCTTTAGGTGTCCATTATGGAAGTAGCTTGTTTCTCAATCAATTTAAAAGACAGTATTGCAGGGTATATCAATCTGGGTTGCAAGTTGTTTTCTTTTAGGGCTTGTAATACTTCCTCCAAGTTCTTCTTCACTTAAGGGTTGTGTTAAGAAGTGTGTGGTGTTTTTCATTGTCTTTTCTTTTGTTTCTTTTTTTCTAACAGATTTTAATAGTTTATTCTTATATTGAATTTCTGGAAATCATTACATGCCTTGGTGTGGATTTTTTAAAAATCATAACTAATTAGAGTTATATATGCCTTGTTTATGTATACATGTTAATTTTTCCACTACTTGAGAAGTTTTTTGCCGTTACATCTGTGAACATATTTTTTCTGTTCTTTGCACTATTCTGATATTTTCATTGATTCTGACCAATCTTACATTATTCTTCTTTGTTTTTTTTTATTTTTATTTTTTTTGCTTTTTGAGACAGGGTCTCACTGTGCAGTTCAGGCTGGCTTTGAGCTCACTTTTGTAGCCCAGGCTGGTCTCGAACTCACAACGATCCTCCTGCCTCAGCCTCCCAAGTGCTGGGATTACAGGCATGCGCCACCACGCCCAGCTACATTATTCTTCTTTGGAAAATCTAGCAGTTGTTGGATTGATTTTTTTTTTTTTTTTTTTTTTTTTTTTTTTTTTTTTTTTTTTTTTTTTTTTTTTTTTTTTTTTTTTTTTTTTTTTTTTTTTTTTTTTTTTTTTTTTTTTTTTTTTTTTTTGTGGTCCCTTGCTATTTTTGACAACTCTTTCATTTGGTGATTGTTAATTGCAAACCTGTCTTCTAAATCCATTATTCTGCCTTCACATTGGTTGATTCTGCTGGGTGTATGTTTTTAATAAATAAATATTTTATTTATTTATTTGACACATGGTTTTGCTATGTAGCTTGGACTCAGAGTTATCCTCCAGCCTCAGCCTTCCCCATGCTAGGTTTACAGGTGTGTGCCGTCACATCTGGTTTCAGTAGTTTGCATGGCATGAGGCTGACACAGCATGCAGTATTGGGGATTGAACCTGGGTCCTTGCATTTCCAGGCAGGCTCTTAGACTGCCATGCTATCTCCCAGCCCTGCTAAGTATAGAACTTTTAACCTGTTTCATAGAATTCTTTTTTTATGTTGGACATTCATAGTTTCCATCATTTTCTTAAGCTTCTCTGTTAAAAATATCTGTATCTACTCTAGTTTTACTAAATATATCCTTCATTATATTAATCATGTTTTTAGTTATTTTTGTAGTTGTTTCAATGTTTTTCTTCTATAGACTCTATTAATTTCTCTAGTTGCTTTCACCATCATCATTTCAGAAAGTTTAGCTAGAAGGCTTTTCATTTCTTTTACCTCAATTTCCCCTGAATTTGCCTTGGTGGAGCTAGAGGCTATATCTTTGTTCTATGTCTTCTCTTTTCCTATTTCTTAAAGTTTGATTTTTGTTTTGATGTTTATGAGTTCTTTAATTCCTTGGAAATAATTGCTTTTCAGAGATGTTCTTTAGTTGTTGCTGCTTTTTGCTTTTGACACTGCCCCAAGATCCCAAATCTAGTTTCTTAAGGTTGAGAAGTTGCTGCCCATTTAGGCCAGCAACCAGTTCTTTGGCGCTGAAGTGTGGTGCTGGTTATGACTCCAAATGATCTCCGTATTGGAATATAAAAAAAGAATAACTGATTACAACAACTCCATCACCTTTGCTAAAGTAGTATGTTCAGTAGTAACAATGGCATCAAAGAGCCTAGAAAATGAAAAATTGCCATAGCTATTAATTTGCCACCTTTAACAGTAGGTACAAGATATCTAGTTTTACAATCAGGTTTTTTTGTTTGTTTTAATTTTAAACCTTTAATGAGAGAGAGAGAGACAGACAGAGAGAGACTTTGGGACTTAAGAACACTGTGTTTTGTGTGTCAATGAGTCAAGGTTTGGGGCTAAGGATGACAGGACAACAGAGCATTCAACAAATATTGACAAGGTCACAAAATGTTAAAGCTGGTTGGTCTGTCAGTTAGGTCTCTGTTGCCCCATTATTCAGTAGCATGTTGGGATTCCACAACTGATAGGGAACAGACGTCCTGATTCTGGGCACTGCAGGCTGCCCTCCAGCACCTACACCTCTAGCAATGTGTGGTGCATTTTCCTCAGAATGTCCTCATCATGCTCATACCCCTCAGTTGGCGGTGAGGGCAGTTCCTCCAGGCACAAGGTATCCACCACCTCCAAAGGTGCTGCCCACACCACTTTAGGGATCATCCAAGCTACGAAGTCTGGGTTGAACTCTGCAGGATTGATGTGAACCTCAGTAGCCTGGACCTGCAGGGGGAAGCCCACCTCCCCTTGCTCATGGGAGCTCAGGAGACTGTGGGTGAGCAGTTTCATGTCGCCACACTTGATCCCAAGTCAGAACTGGATACAACCAGGTTTAAAATGAATCAAACAGCTATAGAGCTATCAGTAAATCTCTCCTTAATAAAGTGATTTTACCCCCAAGAGAGAACACTTAAAAAGAAAGGGGGAAAATAGAGAAAGAAAGAAGAGATTAGAAGCAAGCCTGAAGGACAGAGAAGATTACCTAAGCTTTGCGAGAAACTAGTGAAGAAGACAGGAAGAAAGGAACAAAGTAAACAATGAAACCAAGAGATAAACAAAACAAAAACCTTAAAAACAGTGTTCAGACTTATAAAAAAGCAAAAACAAACATGCAAGGGAAAAACAAAAACAAGCAAAGAGAAAAAAGGAGAAAGGAGATTCTCTGTGATCTCAAGCCTGTGGCTATCTTCTGGGGTCTGCAATATCGTGGTAGTGTCCACTGGGGGCATGTCTCTGGGGAAGACAAGACTCTGAGCTTGATTTTGGCAAGACTGTAGGAGAAATAGGGTAGGGTATAATTCTGGTGCCTCCAAGTCCAATCATGATGCTGGCTTCTGGTTGTGCAGTTGGAGACTGACATGTTCTTTGTGCAACACTCTGAGTGTCTTGCTGGCCTGACCTCAGCTCTTTGATAATGGATGTCTCCCTCCGTAATGCATCACTCAGTCTCTAGGATCCCTGAGATAAAACCAACCATTGGTTGCCCCAGTCTTAGATGGTCCCTTCCCTAAAATTGCATCTGGCCCAGCACCCACACTGAGGAATGCTTGGACTAGAGTCACATGCTAGCTGTTGTAGTCCACAGCTTCCACTGCTCCATTCCACTTGTGAGTTTCCCCCTGGAGGCCTGTAGACTCACCCATCACATAGCCTTCAGGGGTCACATAGTTTCTCTGTGTGTCTGTAGATTCACGGTTCCTCTTTTCTGCTGTGTGCTAGGAGGTAAGATGAAAGTGGCATTTGACACCTTCCTTTTCTGCACTGAAGTCTGCCTCCTCAGTTTTCCTGTGGGCTCCAATTTTTCCTTCAGATCCAGGTCCAACGGATTCACCTCCCTCCTTCTTTCCTTTTCCATTTATTGTATTCCAGTGTCTGAATTCTGAGTCTTGGAGAAGCTGATTTGCTACTCTACCATCTTCCAGAAGTTCCTATTTTATTTTTTATTAGTGAAGAGAATACTTCAAAATTATATTCTCTCACCTTTGAGAAAAGAGCTGTTCTTGTTTTGAGACTGGGTAGTCGGAATGAGTCCTTTAACTATAACTTATAGTCTGCAGAACATGTGCCGATGTAATTATCTTTAAGTTACTCAGCACTTGCTAGATATGAAGATTCAAGCTTTGAGTATACAGAATCATTCCTTTGCAGTCCATCTAATTGTGTCAGTAACATTTTGCACTTGTCTTTCTTGTTCACAAATATCTTTGATTCTGAGAGACTTGCCAAGGTCTAAAATCTAAATAGGTTTCCCAGGACTGTTGTTTCAATGTTAGCTCTATGAGCAAATGTTTGTTTGCTGCATAAGTTAATAGACACCTTTTAAATCCATTATTTTGAATTTAATCTGCTCTCCAAGTAAATGTGGGACAATGTTAACCTGCCTTCCATTATTCCTGTAGGTTCAGCTGAAGCATTGTTAGCAGCTAATATAAATGTTCAGCTCTTTCACTGTAGCCACTTTTGATGGTACATGCCTCCTTATAACTGAACTTTAACACTCTCAGAAACCATTTTGAATCTACTGTATGTAGTTCTATGCTCTACCTATATCTGTACCAATAACTCTTTGTTGCTATGGATCCTATGTGTTCTTATAAATTTTAAATTTTATTTAATAAATGTAGACTTGTGTAAATTTGCCACATTCTGCAACATTCATATTCACATTTGTTACAGAATAGGAAGCTGAGTGTCCCGTAAGCCAAGAGGTATGTCGAGGCATTAGAATTTACCCCCACCAATCTTGATTGTAATTCCAACTTCACTTGTGTAGAAGCTCTTTAAAATTCAAGATGTGCAAACTATTTTAAAAGTTTTAGAGAATATCATAGGTTCAAAATATATGTTCATAACTTCTCACGTTGAAGAGATGGGTTAAATATTTTGGGCATTATCATAGGCTTGAAGGTATTACTGAAGCATTACGTAGAAGATTTTGAGATGTGTCGATTTTTCCACTTAACAGAAGACCTCATGTGTGGGGGTTATGTAGCAATATCTTACTTGAAAAGAAAATTTCTAATTCCTAATATTTCTCAAAGTTTGAGCAAAAGTACATATTTTTATGCTAGATAGTACTGGGTTCAGTTTACAGCACTCCCTGTACTAGACAGACACAGAAGGAGTTGCTACCTGTGTAGAAGTCAAACAGCTGTTGAAAGAAGGGATGGGTCGGGTAAGATGGTACATACCTGTGGTACCAGCACTTAAGAGGCTGAAGCAGGTGGATGGGTATGAGTTTGAGGCCATCCTGGACTGCATATTGAGTTCAAGGAGCCTAAACTACACAGTGAGACCCTGTCTTACAGAACAGAACAACAACAACAAAAGGAGGTGAGATGGACTACAGAGAAAAATTCTCGTGGTGCTGCTTTGTTTTTAGAATTCTAGGTCCTACTAGAGTTGCTGTCCTCACTGGCTAATCTGCCCCATGTGTCTTTAAGATATCCAGAGGGAAAGGACAGATGGTTATGTAGTGGAAAGAGGACTCTGGAGAAAAGAAGGTACTACCTTTGCCCTGATCAGGATGTCTCTATGAAAAGGGGAAATTCCCGCACCAAGAGATAACTTCTAGGGCAAAGGCAGCAGGTGACATCAGGAAGGAACTGAGACTGACATCAAGGAATGTGAGTGACACAGCAGGAAGCTGATATGTGTTACAAATTTGGATGCTTATCAGACAATAACATTTAGCATTAGTTCAGGCCTAATGAGTGAGTGATGCATTCCCTTTTACTGTCTAGGATTCTGGTAAGTAATTATCTTACTAGTAAAGCAAAAAAAAAAAAAAAAAAAAGTCCTTAGGCTTCCAGATGTCTCAGAAAACACTACTTTTAATGACACTATTCAGATATTTTTTGTTCAGAAGCTAGTATGTGATAGACATTGTTAAATGAACAAGATGCACAAATCTGATGTATGCATGGGATGAACAGAATGATGAGTGAGATTAAAAAAATACAATGGATAGGTAAAAATGTATGGAAAGCAGAGCTTCGGTTTCATACTATTTGAAAAGCCACAGAAGGCATCAGTAACAACAAAGAAAAACTTGTGGAAGACTACAGTCTAAGAGAGGGAGGGTGGCAGTCAGATCCTAGACACATGCTCCCCGATACAGGACTTGCTCTTCACTGAGTTTAGAATGCACAAAGAGAGGAAAGGAATGCCAGCAACACAAATTCTAGATGTGTAGTTACTGTGTTAGAAGAATTAAAGCATTGAAAAATGGCATCTAGGATATTCCTTTAACTATTCTTTGGAACTTACTTACATTTGGAAATATCCAGAGTAGAAAGTTAAGGAGGAACACTTACTTACACGATAAACTCTTTCTACACAGCAGTCCAATCAACTGCATTTTAATTTGCTTGATTTTTTTTACTATTGAATTTTATGAACAAAATCATTTATTTCAAATAAATATTTGCTATAAAAACAAATATTCTTTTATTTATTTATTTGTCTTTTTGAGACAGGGTCTCGCTATGCAGTTCAGGCTGGCCTTGAGCTCGCTTTTGGAGCCCAGGCTGGTCTCAAACTCATACTGATCCTCCTGTCTCAGCCTCCCAAGTGCTGGGCTTACAGGCGTGAGCTACCACGCCTGGCTACAAATATTCTTTTAAACTGATTCTTTTACATCTACTGTACCATTCAAATGCTTCACCATCTTACATGATTTATTCAAGATTTGATAATAAGGGTATATCTAGAAAATAATTTTCTGCTTTTTATTTTATTTTATTGTATTTTAGGGAAGGGTCTACAGGGTGTTCAGGGTCTCATAGCTCCATCAGGCTCTTAGTGATTCATCTGTTTACAGCTTCCCAAGCGCTGGGATTATAGGTGCATGCCCCACACCCAGTCTCAATTGCCATCTCAGTACACCCTGGGGGTGGGGCTGGGACGGCAGGCCTGGGGATCGCACCTCCAGCCCCTGCACCTGCTTGCAGGTGCTCTAATCCACTGAGTTATTTGGCTGGCCCTTTAGAAAAAAATATTTTTTTTAAACAAGTAGAAACAAAATATTTTTTTCAGCTTTGATTATAAGGTGGCATCAAAATTTACTCAACAGAAAATGAGTAAATTTGGGGGAAGGGAGTCATCCTTTTGCACAAACCATGCTAGGCTTCTTTTAAGCATTAAGAGAATAACTGCTTAAGAAATGGCATAAGCAATAACCCTACACCTACATCTCTCCTAAAATAATCCATCTTTTATATATGTGCACAGCTGTAGCAAATGAAAACCCTAGAGAAATGTTCAGAATGTTCTACTCAGAGGCAAAATGAGACTCTGTGGGAACTGGCAGAGATTACCCCTGAAAGCAGTCTAATGAAACCTGCCCTTTCCCTCTTTCTTTCTTTCTTTCTTTCTTTCTTTCTTTCTTTCTTTCTTTCCATTTTAGAAAATTGACCCATTTTAATTATTTAAAAACAATGCAACACATCAAGTTTCCCTTGCCTCTACAGTTCAGTCATATCCACACATCCTAAGACCAAATAGTCCCCTGCCCAGAAGCAGGGGCTACAGAGAGACGCTGAAGACAAATGAAGGTGCATGCAAAGATCAGAGTTCAGCCATCCTAGGTCACAGGTCTTCCAGTCAAACATACTCCAGAGCTTTTCAGTTTAAACTGTTTCACAGAAGTTTTCCAGAATAACTTTATCTCAGACATTAGGTTTCTTCAATGATACACAGCTCCACAAAATTTGTACTTCCATTTGATAGGAACAAAAAGTAATTGTTACTTTTGTCTTTTGGGGGGGGGGAGGTGAGTGGAAAGATGTAAAACTATCAGATTTCTGTAAAACTTGAGGTAAAGGAAAGGAAAGAAAATATTTGAGCTGTGTCTGGTGTTGGCTCCTGCTTGGCTGACAGTGTGACTTCCAAAAGTTAAACCCTTCAATCACACTTATGCCACTACAGTGATTAGGACTCATTTTTTAAAAGATGATAAAAAGGAAAATATCTGATAGTTATAAAAACAGTCAAAAGATTTTTTACCACTGGTCTATTTTTGCCCCTCGCCAAAAGGTTACAAAACAAACTTACAACTGGGACAGTAACTCTGCTGGATCTGCCAACTGATGCATCTACTTGTGCCTATATAGCTTTAAGGGAAACAGACATTAGGTTGCCTTAGTAATGTTAGAGAAGAGGCCAGCTGTGTTCATGGCAGCTTGAGGTCCAGTAATCCTCTGAATGCATGTAAGGAAGCATGGCTGTCACTTTCCAACTGTTCACATCTGAACACATCCAGCTACTGTGGAAACTACAAAGGAAGGAAAAATGTATTTATTCCAATGTTCATATACTGGGATTTTAAAGCACTCTTTCATCCACAGAGCTCCAGAGTGGTGATAATGTGCTAGGGCTGCTGTGTTTTCTGGCATGAGCTCCTTTCCGCTGAGGATCCTGGGAAGGGGAGTGAATTGGTCCTGGAGCCCTCATGAAAGGAGGAGGTGGTCCCTTTGGATGGAACACATGTGGCCCAAAACCTGGTGGTGGGGGTGGGGCAATCCCAGGGGGCAGTGGCAGAGCGATGTTCACCACTTCTGGGGGACCACTTGGGGGCAGGTTGAAGTAGTTGGCAGAGGAGGAGGAGGAAGAAGAGTCCCTGGCAGTCCTGGAACAGGCTCTAGCTTGATCCAGAGAGTGTGGTTCCATCCTTCTCTTTTTCTTTCCTCCTAGCTCCTGGGATCTCCATTTCACGTTACGTCTGCGATCATTGACAATCGTATTGGTCGGGGTTTTACTTAGAGGAACAGAACAGATATAGTATAAAGAATGGATATTAACACAAAATATACAACCTATAAGGAATTATAAGATTGGCTTACAGTAGTCAGCCACAAAGTCAGATGAGGAAGCGTGCAGGGGGGCGTCTGCATGCTCCAGACTGAAGAATTCAGTCCTGAGGTCTAAACTTCGTTGCAGCGCTCTGTGTAAGTCTCTGTCCATTGGCTGATGGGTCTGCACTAGAAGATTGGAGTGTCTGTAATGGATGCTCAAGAGTCTGAGATGGATGGCAAAAGATCCAAGCTGGAGGCTGAAGAGTCTGCACTGCAAGCCAGAAGATGAAGTCCAGGCTGACTGCAAAGAGTGAAGCTTCTCCGACGAAGTGAAGTCTTGACTCATTCCTCAGCCCTTTAGAAAGTCTCTGTGTTCAGTCATTCTGACGTGGGCACAATCAGATCTTTTCATGTTTCAGGTCTTATCATTAGCATTCTTCAAAAGTACTCTTGATTTCTC